>JAECUM010010853.1:0-46381 GCA_016617855.1 Megalonaias nervosa | reverse complement strand
TGCTTTATTGACTTTGGTGAAGTTGTGCATTATATTCAACTTTCTGGCTTGATTCCTTGCTAAGTCTCCTTCCTTGTCTATCCATGATACTGGTCTTTGCACAGATGGACTTTGTTGTAGCTGATTAAGCGATGACCATGGAACAGTGTTAACAGAACTCTTCATTATGAGTGAAACTCCAACTGTGCTCGCATGCAACCACGTATAACACATACATTTTAGTTTCAGGTCCAGCTTACTCCAGTCTGCTTTAATGTTCATTTCACTACAGTATATAGCTAGTTTATGTGCGGTTTCCTCAAGTTACTTGATGAATGCTGGAATTGCTTTCATTAGAGCATGCATCTTTGATATGATTATAGTTATTGTGTTGGGCAGAGAGGGCTCTACATATGATTGTTTGGTATCAGTTAAATCCCATTATACTCCACTGACCTGAATGTTTCAAGGTTTTCTATCACAAATTCATGCAATCACAAAGCAGACAAATCTATCTGCTACGATTTGTGGACTGATGGGTTCAATATCAGGTAGTGTATATAGTAGCACGCCATTGTGTGCCTCTGTCTTTCTGTGCCAACAGAATCCTGTATTGTTAACTTGATTTAATTGGGATTCAATATTAAACATTGCTGCAGTGATATAAAATTAATCATTTCTTCTAATGAAACAGTATTCATGGCATGGCCATAATTTTGTTGTTGCTGTTTCTCTAAATTCTCTCATGCTCGGAGTACACTAACAATAGATGAAAAAGAGAGCATTCCTTGTGCATAAAGCTGCACAATAATTTGACTGGTTGTCAGTGACATGTGGATAGTTATGTCCAGGGACTAGCCACATGTGTATCCTGCAGGGTATATCTTGATGTTTGAGTGGCAGAGTTACTTAGCAAGACAATAACTGGAAGCATAGGAGTGACTATGGATAGTGTCATAATTTCCATTGGATTGTGGCCCTTTCTGGAGCTGCACGCTTGAATGAGCTGCACTGTTGGTTTGTACTTCTGGTTGAGGGATTCTGTGTATATACTTTTAATTCTGGCTAGTCTGAATCTAGGGGTTTAAATGCTTGTGTCCCTCCACCATAAGCTGCTTATTTTCTTCATAAATGTGAATCAGCTGAGCCTTTCTGGTTGAAATAGGTGCAAATCCCATCGTTGTCTGCTTCAGGCCAGTCTATTACCACAATGCCCACAAAAGAGGAGCAACTGTGTTTTCTTTACACAGAGACTCTCATTCACAAGTAGAACATTGTTTTGTGAAATTTACAAAATTTAAATTAGTGAAATGAAAGTCACTTAAGAGAATCAAACATTTGTTTTTCTTAAATATGTTATTCCATTTAAAGCAGATGAACTAGACTGTTTCGAGAATGAATAAGGAAATTCATTACCGTAGCAATATTGGAAAATATGGAGCTTGTGTACAAGTCCCTTAAAAGTACTGGCAAGTTCCAATAAAGCAGAAATCATTTTTAAAAAATGATGACAAGATAAGAAATGAATAGAAATTTTTTCTAGAAACAATCTAGCTCAATGGCTGATTCTATTCATTTTTTAAACATAATTTCATTACATTAAAGTCCAATTATGTACCTAACAAAAAGAAAGAGATTGGGGCAAATAAAAATATACTCTAATTGCAGTCTCAACAACATTACTATTTTTTAGAAAAGAACTCAAGCATCATTACATTCATATATAAAGTTGTGAAGAAGAAACAGGAAAAAAAACTAATGTTTGTAACAGTAATATTACAAACAATGAAATAGGCAAAGTTGAAATGATGAAGTTAGAAGTGGTTGAGATACTGCAAGTTTTAAAAATAATTACAAGTTAATAGTTTACCATGGAAGCCCACACAAATAAAGATAGAACTAATTTTAAAATAGTAAGATTTCTCTCAGTCTCAGACCATACAACTCCTGCCTGTGAAACACGGCTTGAATTTTTAAAAATATGTATGATGTTTATTATATATTTTTTTTTTTATCTTTTCTTTATTTCTGGTATACCCTAAATATCTTTAATCATGATACTTTTTTCTGTGTAATTTCTTATTCGATGGAGCAGCATCTATGCATTTATCCTCAAGATTTGGCTTAGTTATGGGATTATGCTTTGAATATGTGTCTTGTACTGGTATGGTCTGTACTGTAGAAGTCTGAAACTAGCTAAAGATTTATGCATCCATCAGTATGATGGATACTTTATTTCTTATTTCCTTTCAGGGAAATATCAGTGTCCTCAAGTTTGAACCAGGACTTCTGCCAGAGCTGTACGCTGCCTGTGCTAATGGGATATCAACACACTGTTTCCAGGGGAATGTTCCTAACCTGTGTTCAGACTACACGGGTAAGTCATTTGAAAGGCAATGCTTTAACAGGAGAAACAAGCAAAAAGAAAAACAATGTCTCTTGAGGACTTTGTATCACATGGTTTAAGGATTGATCTTCCACCAGGTTTATGTACTTGTGTTTTCAAACTATTGGATCATGAGGATTCTATTTGAACAAAATATGCTATTGCAGTCTCTCAAATTGTTAGTTGCAATTTACTCCATTTTACTATGTCAGCATGTCATGGACCGCATAGTGTCTGACCTGTGACATGGGGCTCATCAACACATAAAACAGAAGAATCAGTTGACCTAAACTGTACTATTTACATGTCAGTGAAAAGAAAACTCTTCATTTTGTTCTTAGTAATATTTCAGAACCATTGAAAATTATACAGTACTTACAATGCAAACATTTATAATGGTTCACATATATGTAAGTTCCCTTACAAGATTCATTCCAACAGAAAGATGTGGACAAATATAAGAGAGAAGCACAATAAACAAACAGATTGGCACCATTATATGGGCATCAAACAATCATGAGTCATTCTTATATAACAAAAGGTCCAATTTTTATTATAATTTGTCAATTTGAATCTGATAATTATATGTTGAGATAAACAATCACAAAAATGTGAAAGTATTACAATATTGAAAACATAAAATCTGCACCAAAACTTTGAAGAAAAAATTATATTTCACAAAGTTAAGTACATTATTCAAATTTGTTTAAACATATTTCAATTCGTTTGATTTTTCCATTTGATAATAGGGAAATGTTACATGGACATGAACGTTTGTATTGACATTAGAGTGGTCTAGTGTACAGATAGGTATTGTAGAGTATGCAAGGAAGGTCTTTGTTTGCTCTGCACAGCTTGTGTCTGACCAATCAAAATATAAAATCACGTCAATACATAGGCTTCTTTGTTTCAGCTGTCAGTTCAACAAGTACAAAATGATGTATTCTGATTGTTATGCCATCAAAAACATAATGTAACATTCTAAACTAGGAATGTGCTTTTTAGTCTTGTCATCTATCATATTATTCTAGTCTAATAATTAATTGGAAACTGTCATAGTGGAAAAATTGCCCAGTGTTGTCATCACAACTGCAAATAATTTTAAAGACAAATATCTAGAAACAAGCAGTAGTGTCTAATCATGATGATTAATTAAGAAGCTGATTTATTTTACTCGAAAAAATTAATGTATGAATTCTTTATTCTTTTCATTGTCATGTCTATAGATCTAATCACAAACTGCAAACCTGTTAAATAATGCTACAACAAGCAAAGTTACACAAATAGCCAAGAAAGAAACAACATAATGAACTTGGGGTTTTCTTTGTTTTTGTTTTTGTTTTTTTAATCTGGCCTGTTGTACTGCAGTTCTACTCTTTTTGGGCCGCTGTATTAAATAATTAATAGGTGGCAATTTAGCATGCTTTGTTGTACTTTGTGCACAAATGATTCAGTGCTTTCTTTTCTACCACCACTTCCAACAGCATATGTTGAACTTTCACCTTGTGTTTTACAAACGTTACTGTTAATAGAGCAACAGTTACTTTTTTATGCATGTAATAATTATGGCAATTTTCACACTTTTTGTTTGGAACATTCTCCTTTTTCTTTTTGCTTATTTTAATTTCTCTTTTCTAACATTTGAATTTGTGTGTTTGATGTTGTCTCCAAAATAACTTTCAATTCTGTTACATATTCAGCTACCTGTACTCTTTTAATTTCAATGCTTTTCAACTGTTGGTAAAGTGTTTGATTTTTGCTGTCTCTTAACTAATACTGAATGTATGCCAACATCTGATTCGATGCTTTAACACTGACTCAACAACTGTTACACTATCTACATAACCCATTAATTTTCTTTATTCTTGAAATATAAATAATCTTCAGTTTGCAGGCGGAAGCTTTCCACTTTGAATTTGATCGTGAAATCATCTTGGAAAATTTTGGGTTCTCTTTCACACTGGTCAGATTATTCATTTGTGTTGATAGTTTGTCTGTTTTCTAGGGATATTGATTGTCTGATTTTGACTTTTAGCCCTAGCAGATGTTGGCTTTTATGCCATGATTATTTGTCAGGTATATCTAAATTGTAAGACTGACCTTAGTCAGTAATTGAGTTTAATGCCTACCTGACAAAACTCTTAGTGTTGTGTAAACAATATAATTGTCAAGTTTGCTATGCCCCAGCTATAAAGTCATGTATAAGCAAGCTATAATCTTCTTGTCTTGAATAGTACCGCGGCTTTGTGTTTGATCTCCAAACATTGCCACGGGACGAGTGTTAAACTCTTACGCTAGGTTACCTGACCGGCCGGAGACTGGAATCTTGAATCGGTACAGGCGATAGATCGCACCACTTCACATCTATGTGTTACAGCTTAGTCCTAAGATCAGAGGGAAGTCCACGGGGTGAGAGGGGCGTGTTCTCATCCGTCCCCACGTTGACAGACAGCGAGAGGGACATTCTCCGCTAAGTTTGATTGGATCGGTTCATAGCGATATCCAATCGGAATTGAGACAGATGGTGTGATTACAATGCTGGCCGAATTATAACTTTCAGAGCTCTAAGACAAAATTTAGTTTCGCCTAGGCAAATTGTTGAGCAATAGGGTTACTCCGAGAGAAGCCACTCGTAATTTGGCGGTACAACTTAGAGGTAGATTTTAAGGAAAGACAAAGCTTCGAAAAGGAAGCTTTTTAGGGGCCAGAACTCCCGGTTCCGTTGAGCCCCCAGTCTCCAAAAGGTGGAGACGGAATTGAGACTAGCCAAACAGTCGAAATCGACAGAAGTCTAGTCGGTGGAGAGAAGGTGGAGAGAGTGTGGAGGAGGACGAAATGGAATCTGGAGGAGAAAGTGGAGGATGAGGAGGTGTATAGAGCAGTCAAGGAGGAGGAAAAGGAATTTGGAGAAAGTCAGGGAGGAAGAGGAGAAGGAATTGGGAGAAATAGGAGAGAGAATACCACAGTAGAATACAAGGACGGGTGGAAATCAATCTCACACTGCTAATCATGTGATGCAGTAGGCTATTAAAGGGTCGAGCGGAAAGAGTGTAATTGGAATTTTGAATCATTTGGCTATTGAATAGTTATTAAATTGTTATTTATTGAATTTCACCCTTTTTTGTATATTAAACCATCTAACCGTCGGCATTGCTGACTGGTGGGCTCGGAGCTTTACATCTATCTTTCACTAAATTTAACTTCCAACAAAATCGAGCTTGGGTGTGACTTCTACAACAGTTTAAATGAAATATTGGGAGCACCCCACTTCACCATAACAAATTCCCACAATAATACATAGCTAATATTTCTCTGTGATTTTAGATTATCTATTAAGATCATTATTACTGGAGGTAAATATGTTTACTTGAATTTGAATTTAGGATACTGGTGTTCCTCATGAGAATTCCAAGTGTACCTGTTAAATTACATTTTCTTAACTGAAGTTTTAGTAAGAGACCTGACTTTGTTTAAAACTTAAAATATTCTCAAAATAACCTTCAACTTAGTTCTGTTATCAATTTTTGGCGGTTGTTAACAATGGGAGAAGTAAACAGAATTTCTTTATTGCATATGATCTCTTAACATCAGTTTCTGAGGACTCAAGTTAGGTTGTGTTTCAGTTAATATTGCAGAGGATTCATTTCTTTAAATTATTCACTGAAATTTCAAAGTGCTCATTATTACTTCTTGAACTAAATCACTATTTTGGAATTGTACTGAATTCATTCAAAGACGTTTTGGATTATATCACCATGATACACGAAGACTGTTGGCATATTAGCACATTCGAGGCTACTGACATATCAGGTTCAATATTGAAATTTGTTCGGATCACTACTGGAATTCATTTGAAGAAGAGAAAGACAAATGCAATTGCAGAAAGAGTTGCTGAAAGAGTTAAGAGAGAGAGAGAGAGAGAGAGAGAGAGAGAGAGAGAGAGAGAGATATGCAAATGGAGTGTGTGTGTGTGTGTGTGATTTGGATATTTATTGTAGCTTTAACAATTTTTCAGTCATATCGCTACGATGTCTGCAGCATGGCAGTCTATAGAGATGTCTAGCACTGGGGCATCATGCCGCTGTCCTACCCAGTCACATTATCCTAACATCAAGCCAACCAGTCCCAACACTAACCTCTTAATGCTGAGCACCTAACGAGGCAGCTGTTAGTACTATTTTTATGTCTTTGGTATGACTTGGCCGGGGTTCGAACCAGCGACATCCCACATCCGGGACGGACACTCTAGCCACTAGGCCACTGGAGTGGTCGATAGGCAAATGGAAATGCAATTTGCATCATAAATTAGAACTGAAAAGTGAAAAGCAACCCCTCCCTTTACATACAAACTCATGTTTTGAGGCTATCATAAATAATAGGTTAGTACCAATTTTTAGAGAAGAGGAGGTAGATCAATATGGCCAAGAGAGCATTGGGATATATTTTTACAAAGTGTAATTAATGGCAAAACTAATAAAATCCACACTTCGCGGTCATTACAACAAAGTGTTAATTATGATGTGATTAAGGAATGATCTTGAGGGGTTATGAGTTGGTACCTGACGTATATCAACACAAGTTAGGAATTTCAAAATGGAAACCGGACAGACCCATGTCGAATTTGCAAGAGAAATAGAACAAATACTGGATCAGTGGTGCTTCGTCAAAAAAGGTTGATCAAGATTAACATAACCTCAGACAGCTTATATTAGTTGAAAGGTTTAAATATTGTGTCCATAGTGACGACAAGACCTAGAGTGGCGAGTAAAAGGTTGAAACGCTAGAAAATGCTGCTTATACAGCTGATGATTATTCCTTGACTCAAAAGTTTCTTTTGCCTTAACGTTTTCCTCTCGGCAGTTTTTCTGGTAAAAATCATCTCATTCTCGTATCAGTACTCGCAAGTCTGAGTCTAGCACGTTTTAGATATCATAAGTATGACAAGACTGATAAGGAATCTTTATCTCGACCTATGTGCACGTATAAGCAACATAATAAAGACAGACTTTCCAAATGCTCTTATTTTAAGAGGTCAAGGTCACAGTCATGTATTGAAAGTAATAAATTTGTTGGATCAAACAAATCAGTCTGATTTTATTATTGAGAATTATACGCCATTCATGTTGAAAGGTGCTATATGACCTGTGGGCAATTCTGCCAAGCCCATCCCCATTAAAATATTAAGGTACACAGGAGGTTCTCTGAGTCTTTTATTATCAGGTACATTGCGTGTATCTGAGAAAACATCTAGTCAGAGTGTTCTTATTCAGGATGTAAAGTCTGGCTTTATTTTTCCTTTCCAGTGTAGCGCACTCATGACCAATGATCCACCTACTGAGCTGCTATGGCCACCTACCTAATAATGTCTAAAAAAAAAGTATTAAAAATAAATAACAGTAGGAAGTTGAGAAGAAAAAGAAAAAGATTAAATGATTAAATTGCATTATAATTTAATTAAGCCATCCAGATAAGCATGTATGAATATGACACATATTTAACTGCATACAGTAAATGACTAATCATCATCTCCACAAAAATGTTTAATATTAAAGATTCAACTCAACGAAATTAATTTCAGTCAATTTGTATGTCATTATGGAATAAATACAAGAAGCTGGCCACAGCTTGCATGTTGAGTCCACTCATGAACAATATCCAAAATGTTGGTTACAATGGTATTAAAGTGAAGAAAGTAAACAAAAATGCAACATTGAGGGTAATCTTGGGGGGTTGACAGATTAACGAAACTACATCAACTACCATCTAAGTTGGAGGAGTCTTGACAAAATATGACATCACAGAAAGACATATGCAATACTACTGCATTGTTACGTGAAAACATCATCTTAGTTATCTTTACTGTCTGCATGAACAATCTCTATTATAATCAGACAAGGTAGTTCCTTTCAAACCTGATGAAACGTCAAACTGTCAGTTTGTTTTTGGAAGGAACATTAAGCAGGACAATTTCCTTTGTAAAGTGTAAATGTATTGAGTAATTCAAATAATTTCATCTTTACTTATTCAGAGAAAGAAGCAAACAAACTTTAAGTTAGCTGTGCTATAATTCCAATTAGATTATTTTCCCTTAAGTCCAAAAAGACTTATAAAAATGAGTTCGGCAGCGGACCTTTGAGCACACTAAAACACATGCTAAAATACAAGTCAAGAATATAGATGCGACATAATCTCGTTCATTGACATTTTAAACGTATGACAAACAGAACAGCTGCATAAACAGATTCATCTGAAAGCTGTTTAATTAGTTTTGCCTTCAGATTATTCAGACAAACTTAAGTTTGAGCAATAAAAGTGTACTAGACTTGCATTTAAGGTATGCAATGTACCATTTCAAAACTGCTGTATATATCTTACTAAAGTATACATGTCTCAATCTACTATGGGTAAAGAAATTAAAATGCAAACTTCTTTAAAACTAACATGAAAAATATGTACAGGAAGAGCATATTTGTAAAAAGAAGTAAAATTTAAACTGCATGTTAAAAAACCGTACTGCATAATCATACTGAAGTACTCTTCACTTCAGAGACAACACTCTATTTTCTGATGGAAATATTCAAATTTACATTTTTGAAACATGGTAATACTTTCAATGTTTGCTTATTGAATGACAAATATATAAGAGTTCTGTTTTAATGAGAGAGGCATGTGCATTCCATCGCATTTCATGCTATTTTGTACATTACTGCCCTATTTATCTGCAGCTTTTGTGAAAGAGAAAACAGTAATAAAGTAAACAGTAAATGTAAACTAATAATATACATGCCATAATCCTTCAGTTTCAAATTTAAATATTTACAATATTTATATCCATATAGGCTCCATTTAGGTCAAACCCCAAAAATGACCACTGAATCATATTGTGTAATTTTCTTTGTATGCACAATGACATCTCCTTTCCCAACATATAAGAGTAAGTTCATGTACAATTCCCATAGTCATATGGCATACGGTTTTCATCTTTGCTCATGCTAGTTGTTAGTCTGAATGACATTTCTGTCGTTGAGTATAAAATGTGTCACTGGTTGAGAAACTTGCACGAGTAAGCACCTGGCATTGCATGGTACTGTATTCATAATACCCTATGGGTAGTCTCATTTCCCGATTTGATCTGGTCTGCCAAACATTGACCTCAAACAGGTTTTAACTGGAATGACTTGACTCAAGCATTAGTGTATTTAATTAGCATGTAAATAACACTGCAAAGCTGTTTTGTTCTTGAGACAATGGATATCATAATTAAAACTAGAAGGAATTGTTGGCACAGTGATATCAATTGATAATGGAATGTAGCATTGCCTTTGTACAGGAATATGATCATTATTGTCAACTAATTTAACAATACAGATTATAATTGTCCTGAAACCTCCCTCTCATATCAGGGCATATTTTATTTGATCACAAGGTGCTAGAAGAAAAATGGAATGAAATACCTGTCTTTGTCATTGTTATTCATTTTCTAATGCACATATATGTAATCCAATTAAAACAACATATAGTACTAGTACATACTGTTTTAGCGCAATTACATCTGATGCACATGAATTTAATATAGAAAATCATGTAGACAATTTAAGATCCTTCTCATTGCTGGGTGCTAATTTATTTAGTACGCAATCTCTTTCCAAAAACGATAATTATTTTACACATTATTTTCCATACTTTTGGAGAAAAATATTTGTTTTACGTAACAAAAAATTACACGATGAACGATAACACAATTTGAATGACATAATTCATATACATGTCGATTCGGAATATACGATGAAGCCCAGACTTGCTAATCCAAAAGTATCAACTTATAGGCCAGCAAATATTTAGCATCTGTTTGAATTTTGCAGGTAAAGGTTCTAGTTTTTTTTAGCTTTAACATAGCTTTAGATTTTGAATTTGTAATAGACTTTAATCTGGCTCCATGGTCATCTTGCCATAATAGGTTCCTTCCTCTTTGCCTCTCATGCTGCTTTTCCTGGTAGTGAAGCAGTTCTTATAAACTGTCCCAGTTATCTTTCTACAGCTGCTTTCTCCTCCTTAGACCATGGTACTCTAGTCATTTTCTTCTTTTTTGCTTTCACACCTGACTTGCAGTTTTTACCTAAAAAACAATATCCCTTTTACTTTCAGATCTTACATTCCCCAAACATTAATACCATTTTAAACAGGAATTGTTCAACTGCTTACCATGTAAGGCCTGTTCCATTAAAAAATACAATGGACCCAGGGAAGGCACTTTTAAAGTGGTTACTCATCTAAAGATGCAATTTAAAATTTTCTTATCATTTCAATATGAACTCTGTGAAATAAAAGTACTCTGGCATATAGTTTAAAAAAAACAACTGCCTTCCCTGGGTACCATGTATGTTTAAATGTAACAGCCCTAAGCAATGTAAAGAAACAGACATGCCTACACCAAAACATATTTTTGAGGTACGCAACCACCAAAAATGAGGGGCAGAGCATGAAAATGAGGAACATAAGTATGTTATAATAAATTCTCTCAAAACATCATTAAATACAAGTAATGCATATTTATAATAAATATTTATGTATAAAACCCTGTACCCACCTATTTACAATATATACAAATCTAAAAAATTCAAGTCCAGGACTGCTCAATTCATCCTAAGGGACCTGTAGTAAGCACTTTTCAGTTGATGCGGCTCATTTTCAGTGTAGATCCTGTCTGTAGCTGACCCTGGTCTACATTTTGAAATTAAAAGTGCCTCTACAGTCTCTGCACTCAATTTACTCCTGAACTCTGTTTGATTATTTTCTCTCTAAGGAGAAAACTCGCTCACAGTGTGCAGATGAATGAAGTATTGTCATTAATGAACGCATTATTTTTGGCAATAGTTTGAAGACCGCTGTTCCATCTTCCTTCACCTGTCTGATAACAACCCAAGTTTCATAGATTCTATTTCTCAGACATGACTGAATATCTGTGGACTGATAATGTGCCATTTCCAATTTCACATCTGCTGCAGTCACTTCCTCGGGTAATAACACTGAAAATCTTTCAAAAACATAATCCAAAGATGCCATTTTAGCTTCTAGTTGCAATGCTGGATCCAAAATTTCAGGATGCTTTAATAAACCATCTTTAAGAGGCAACTTGTCTCTAATGTATTTTGCTGATGTTTCCAAAAACTTTCTTGCCCCATCATAAAATCTTGCAGCTTCTGTTCAGTCAGGTGGACCTCATCTTTTCTAACAATAAAGTCTGTTGCAGGCTGTCCAATCAAAATATCTTTATCCTTTTTCTGATTTTGCTTAATTAAGGTCTCACTGGATAGTTTCGTATTTTGACATCTCCCTAATTTTTAAGGTAGAAGGCATGAACCTAATTATCAGAAGCCTAGCATTTATAAATTCACACAGAAGCTAAATCTGTAATGTGGTTTAGATTTACTTTGAGTTAGGCTTGAAAATGGGATGGCTTGTTTGGTGACTGCCTGTCTCATTTAGACTAGTACTGAAGATCAAATGAGTAACTTGGGCTGCAAATGAACAGCCGACTTGGCTTATGTATTTACGTATATCTGCTACAGAGGTAAATATCTAAAAATCGAGATGGTTGAGGGGTGATGAAAAGTATGCTAATTTGTTATAGTACTAGTGAACTTTATTCATGCATAAGGCACATACTGATTCTTTTAGCCGCCTTGTCACAGGAAAATAGTCAAAATAGCTCGTTGCTGTCAAAAATGAATGCAAAAAAGAGGGGTTGGTGGCAGTGTTGGTTCAGTATAAAAGCCACCAGTTGTATAAGGAATTAACCTGATTGCTGCAGTCAAAATCTCACATGCATGCTTTCTACAAAAATCATTAGCTTGTTTTTATCAGCGTAAAATTATTCTCCGTTCTCTGCAATAGGTCATTGTCGGATGAAAATTCACCAGATAAACTGTCCATTGAGACCTAACTTCAAACTGACCGTCTGTTACAGACTGATAAAGCATAGCTGAAGGCTTCACAAACTTCAAAAGAATGGTTTTAAGATGCTTTTTAAGACGTCTTTTTAGGCACATGTATTAATGGTGCGTCGCACTGTATTAGAAACGCCTCTGAACACACGTGTTTGCAATGGCTATTTTAAACCATCGCGCATGCGCAGATTCCACCAGTGTCCACAACGGGGGAGGGGGGCATTCAAGAGGGGGACCACTTGTACTACACATTTCTCAATATATTTATTGTGAGAACAATAATCAGAAACCTGTCACTGTCATCAAGAATAGAGTGCTTGTCAATGATGGTTTTGTTATATCATGTGACTACTGCATTGACTTGGCCTCAGCTTAATTAATCTGGCTTTGTCAAAGTAACCTGCAAATATTTATGAATTGCACATATCCCTCACAAATGGTATTTATGGACAGACTCCTTGTTTGTTTTTGCTGCTATGTAAACAAATTTGATTCTGACATGCATGGAGGGTACCATTTTCAATTAATTATTGCAATCCCTTTTGGCAATAATTACATACAGAAACAGCAGCAGGGAGGGCGAATTCTATAATTTTTTTAGGAGAGTTATTTCGCAAAAATAAAGCTTCCTACGGAGATGAACATACAAACGTCAATAACGTCAAACCGAAGCCTCTAACCGACCCGAAATTTTTCCAATTGGGGTAGCTTATATTTGTTACTTTATTTTTTGACATTTATGTTTTTATGGCGTGTTTGTTTAATCATGCGCTCACTCACTCAATGTCGCCGTCCTCCCCGCTGCTATGTTTGTTAATCAAAACTTTTATCGAGATCTATACAATACCTCGACCGAGGATCATGTAAACTTATTGTGATAAATCCGTGTGGGGTAGCTTGAGCTTTTGGAAAGAAGATTTTGAATTTAATCATGTCCATGTCACCTGAACACCAAGTCTGATTAATGTTTTGCAGGGTATGTGTATCGACTCCATTAAACACAACTTAAATATTACAGTTATCTCTGATCAATTTAGATATGTGTGTATATCGCTGAGTAACATATATAACATCATTATTTTTATGTCTGCCTCGAGAAAATATCCAAGCTGGATTTGATTGTTTGTCCAGCATCACATCGTCGTATACTACGAGATTATTAATAAATCCATCGAGGTCATCTACAGTTGAGGCTTCATCAGTATCGGTAATAAAATTAATTACATCATTACCATCCTCATCCAGTAATTTTGCATTTTCATTAAAATCTTTGAGCACATTGTAGCATCGCTGATCATCTATGGATGGTGCCACCTAATACAACTTATCCCACTTTAGCCATCTCATTATCAGATTAAGCAACAGTTGCGTCTTACCAGACCCAGATGGACCTATTATAATTGCTCTGATAGAATTTGGTAGTGCTGCATGATGCTTGATTGGCTCTTGCTTTCATGTAGCTGAGAAATCAGTGACATCCATGTTGTACAAATATAATAAATAATATGAATTTATATTGTGTTCTATGCAGAGCATCCACCCCACCAGTGGATTAACAACAGTAATAACAATAAATAAAAAGCGTGCACTCACAGGAAAGTGTGTAAAATGTGGTACAAACAAATACAAATTTATTTTGTCTCCTACGAAGACAGGCGGTGATATCGCTGCATCACTGGGAAAATTACCAGGAACTCCATGGGCTAAATACCCAGGAGAAAAACAACTTCCTGGATATAATTATTGTGGTCCTGGAACCCGACTTGGTATCCAACTTGACGAACGAAACCAATCAAGACCCAGAGAGTATCCAATAAATGCGATTGATCAAACATGCCACATTCATGATGTTGCGTATAAAAATGAAGATTTACAACAACGGCATATTGCAGACATGAAGTTGATTCATTAGTTAAATTCCATAAAAAATAAATAACTTAGAGAAACACTTGCTAGCTTCCTAGTAAAATCTGCGATGAAAGGTAAACTAATGCTAGGAACTGGTAAATAGTCATAGATAACTATTATAATGGAATCGATTTATTATAGCCCAAGAGGATATTTGAAGGGGTAGAGCAGCAATTAGTAATCTTGCTGAAGCAGCAAATGTCACATATTCTGGTACTGCGAATTGGTTAGCACGACAGGCAACATGGCAAATTTATCTATCACCACCTAAAACAATTCAGTACGTACATTTTGATGTCAGCACTCCCAATGAAGTTTATCAGGCAGACATTTTATTTTTACCTCATGATACTATTAAAATTGGTAGACGTCAATGACGCACATACAATTGTTAATTGTCATTGATGTTACAAGTAGATATAAAGAAGCAGAACACTATCAACAAAAACAGCAGCTGAAGTTGCATCTGCATTTGAACGAATTTATCAACAATGATCTCGACCACAAGGTGGTCTATGATGGCCACAGCTACTACTACTTGATCCTGGCAAAGAATTTCTTGGTGCAGTATCATCTCTGATGAATAAACATAACGTTAAAATAAGACGAGGGCATACAGCAATTCATCGCGATCAGGCACTTGTTGAACGATTTAATCGAACACTTGCTGAGTGGTTATTTGGATATCAATTTGCAAAGGAAATATCCACTGACCTTAAGTCCGGGGATAAAAGATCTCGTGAATGGGTTGCGTTAAATAATGAAATTACTCGTGCAACTTCTATGAAACCCATTAATGCAATCGCAAAAAAACATATACCAATACAACGACGTGATTCTTCTTCAAAACAACCAGTACTGGGCAATGTGACTGTAAGATATTTATATGAACCTGGTGAACTTGAAGGGGGTAAAAAAAGAGCAACTGATCCTTTTTGGAGCATGACCACACATAAAATTTCCAGCATGGTTAGATCCACGGTTAGACCTGCAAACTGCAGACTAGATTCAACTGCTCCTCAGTGTGGGTTTGTACATGAACAATTACAAGTAATTCCTGAAGATACACAATTATAATTCTGACGTTGTTTCAGTGTCATAATCAACTCAATATCGAGGTCAAAATCACTTTTTTTTTTTTTTTTTTTTTTTTTTTTTTTTTTTTTTTTTGGTCAGATTGCTGATAACCAGCTAGTTTCTTCTTGACAACTTCAGTTTCCTTAGTAATAATTTCATCGATCATCATACGATCCATTACAACCCTTCGTAACTGAGATATTCTTCTCTCGACACTGCTAGATAAACTAAATTCGACCATTCAATCCTATCATCAACAATCCAGATATCTGTATCAGAAATAGTTAAACCCTGCGATGAGTGAATCATTATAGCATATCCTAGCGTCCAAGGAGATTTGTCATTAATGCGCTTTCAACGGCATTCACATCATCTGCAATATCATTAAGAAAGAGTTTTTCTTTCTCATTCATTCCTGGAATATCAACCTTAATATTTTGTTTTCGTGTATCTGCTGGGCGATAATATAATGGCACAGGTAAATCTGAAAACTTTTCTTTATGTAACAGAAATAATTCTTGCTGAAATGTATCATGAATTATCTTCCTACTTGCATCTATCAAATCAAGTGGCTTCCATAAATTCCAAAAATCATTCATCGTTGTCTCTGGAATTATTTCACACATTATTTCACATTGAATTTTATCTGGCTGCAATTTGATTAATCTTTTAAATTCTTTCAGCTGTTCATCAATAGCTCTATGATCATCAGTTATCTCATAATCTCATAAACTTTTTCAGCCATTCGTGCGGAGATGATCCAACAAAGGGTGGTGGTTGACCGTGATCATCACACATGATAATCGCAGTATTTTCTGTCAACAACCAGTCAATATTTTTAATACTTCCAACGATACTGTACGAATTTCATCCCAAATAATAATCTTAGGAATATGTCTCTCACCTATTGGTTGTGAAGTCCATTTATCTTCCTTCCATCGAAAGAAACTGTGATACGTACACAAATTAATCTTTGTTCGTTCATTTCTCTGGCGAGTCTATATGTGGGTGTCAAAACAGCCATATCAGAATTCTGAAATAATTCAATTGCACATGTTGTTTAACCAGAACCTCCGGGTCCACTGAGATCAACAGTCTTATGTCTGGTCACAGGATCATATACAGATGGATTTGATAAAAATTTAGATAAATAATTATTTTATAATATATATCTTCGGGATTATAATCAGCAGATTCAGAGTAACTAAATATCTTTTCTCATTTTATTCTTCATTCACCCAATTATGCATCAGCGCCGATATGTAATTTTCTCAGTGATTCTGCATATTTTTTATTGATATAAAATGAGTCTGTGGCGACTCTAACTGTGGTATCGGAAAATCTATTTATCATCGATAATAGGTTTATTGAAACATACATGAGCATGGAAGATCTTAAATGAGTAAACTGTGGTGAGTCACCTTCAGTGTAACTAACAATTGTACCTAACTTAGTTCTGTCCAGTAAATTAACATTATTCCGACTTACAAATGTGCCTCTCTCTGGTGCGACAGCAATAAAATCAAGTTCAGCTTCATCTATAATTTAATCTACAATCTGCCGAGATCCTTTGTGAATTTATTCTCAAGATCAGTTATTATATCAGGATTTTCATCATCAGCGTATTTCTTTTGTTGTGGTAGCCAAACTTGTTTCTGCGAACAATATGATATAATTGCTTTACTTACCACCAACGATATTAATATTTTTACATCAATCATATATCGTAATAAGACTATTGGAACCCATTTATGTTTTTGAAAAATGCCTTCCACACCAAACATATATGATCGGATGGAGATTCTGTGGGAACTCAAATGATTCAATGCATGCAACTCCAGTCAGGTCAAAATCTTGTAAGGGTCCGTTTATCGCAATATCGCAACTCGAATCATCTCGTGTGTTGGATGTTCAAATCTTTTGAAATATTCAGAACATTCTCCGCATCCAAGAAAACTTCCAGGATAACATGCAACCATATCAACCGATTTAACATCTTTATAATCGTATTTAGTATTCCATAATCCGCCATGTTAGTATTAGATACAGCTGTGTTGGATATCTTCAGGAAATTCTAATCGTGTTTGGTTTCCGTGAAAGTTTCTTCTGAGCAGCATGTGCAGTGACTGACGGAACGGTAACACAATTACCGATTTTGTCGGTGTTTGTATATTTCAACACAAGATTTTTCATTTCGTCATGGAGAGATTCTGTACAATAAATATCTCCATTAGGCCGTACAAAAAGATCATAGTTCACAGATTCTGAACTCTGAAACAACCACATGGATATGGGGTCACTCTTACTGATATTTCTGATAAAATCAAACATAATGTCGCTATAGAATTTAACAGTTCGATTTTGTGGAAATGTTGTTATGGTATGTCCGAAGTCCACGCATGTGCATTATGATCAATAATCTCAATCGACGCTCCATTTTTCTTAAATTTCGATTCATATAAAATCTCTCCAGTTAATGTCTTCACTCTTATCGGAAATCTTAATTTATTTCCAATTCAGCAACATCTTTGATAGACGCTCCAGTATCTTTAACTGTTTCTGCTAACTCATTTATTTTTTTTACGTCTTAGATCCGTTAAACCGTTTCCTCGTTTTGCATTTGTGAAATGTTCTGTAACTCTCTCAGCAACACAATTTAAGTGACAAAATTCACCACGAGATATTTTCATCGGTAAAAGTTTATCAACGTTAGGTTTATTATTCAGTTGATTTATATAGCATAAACAACTGCCATTACAGGATATGTTCGTTCATAATAAGGTCTATCAATTCCAGTCAGAATTCCTGGTTTTGAATTTTTATTTAACGTGACAATATTTTCAGTGTGGCTCTGGCGAGAAGTCAGGCAAACAGGATCACGTTTGTCACGGATAATCCATGTGTCTTCATCTGTCGCTACAATAAATTTTATTCTAAATGTCGAGATAGTTATTAATTGTCGCTGCTTGTTTATCATTCATTGTAGCATCAACAACACCTTTGGTGTCGTTTACAATTCTGATTGTTGACCACACATGAACTGCACCATCGTAAAATTCTCTCTTGGCTTCACTGATACGATAGGTTAGAGTATTATTTGTTAAATCAACCAAAGCTCGCCTTGGTAATTGATGGGTTATTCTGTCGAGATTGAATCGGGCTTAATTGCACATAATTTCGTAAATTCCTCCATATCATAATTAAGGCAAATACATATTTAAATTGAAGATTAATTATATATGTAATGATTGAAGCAAAGAATAAATCCAAGTGGCTCATGATCGGTGCTTCACTTCCTTGTAACAGGGCTTGCGGACCAAAACCGTGCTTGAAGTGGGGTGTTGGGGTTAGAGGAGAAACGCAGTTGTGTGTGCAATGCGGTGGTAAAAAATACAGAGAGCTGAAATGATATGATGATAAAAAAATATAATACCGATGGCGTCGAGTCTCCCATAAAAAACGCAGAAGACTATCTCGCCAGATTTTCACACCAACAATAAAATAATAATTTAGACAAATAATATTGTTATATAAATGGAGCAAAATGAATTTGTGAAGCATCCCATCATTAAAAATTATGAGACAGCTCGTCATGGTATCATCAGAAACTGTCGATGGGAAAATGTCAGATTTACTGTTGGAAAAGAAAGATATTTATCTCATAAATTCATTTACGAATATTTTCATGGATTGATCAATGACGGACCTGTGATCAATCACATCAACGGCAGTAAACTTGATAATTCTTTATGTAATTTACAAGCTATTACAAAGAGTCAAAATTCTGTATGAGGGGGTACAGGAAAATATAGTAAATTTCCGAAAGTTGTTAAATCCATGAACGTGGAAACTGGCAAAGAAGTAATATTTCAATCAATGAATGCAGCTGGAAAATATTTTGATATTTGCATGCCTTCAGTACAATGTGTCTTGGATAATATAACCAAATCGGCGTATTAAAAAAATATAACCAAAAAATAACATTGCGCTATCTCCCTATTGTATTAGATGATGAAGGGAGATAACTTGTTAAGCAATGCTTTCTCCGCTAGAGTAATTAAGCAGTTGCCCAGCTTGCAATTGCGTAATATTATATGACTGTCGCTATTATTTTTTTACTGTTTCTCCACTGCGTGCACCAATCCAGGTAAGTTATTTTTAACTCTTTCAGGTAAGACATAATAGTTGTGCAGGAGTATATAATAGACCTACATGTACTTTAACCTTCCAAATGACATCCTGCAGAAAATGTGTGTGTTATTATTAAATGCAGATATTTTATACGGTGTGTTTGGAAAACTAAAAAAAATCCACGCACTGCAGTTAACGCAATTATAGACCAGTTGTGATTTATTCCGTATACTGATCACTTGTAGGCTGATGCCTGTTTATCCAGCATTGGTAACTTTATTATAAGTCACGCATCACTTGCGTGTGCACAATCCAGATAAGTTATTTTCAGATCTTTCATGTAAGATAGCTGTATACAGACCTACGTGTATTGTTTAACTTCCAGACGACATCTTGCAGAAATGTATGTGTGCGATTATTAAATGCAGATATTTTATACAGTATATTGTACGAAGTGTGTTTGGAAATTGAATTAAATCCACGCTACAGTTTGCAATAATTGTGATTTATTCAGTATACTGATCGCATATAGGTTGCCTGTTTATCCAGCATAGGTAACTTCATAATAATTTCTGAAACATATATTTGTAAGAGTGAGTCCGTGGCGCAGTGTTAGAATGGCAAATTCTCATACTCGAGGTCTAAGGTCTAGAGTTCTAAACCCGTGACTGACACATTGTCATCGGTGGCAAATATTTCGCAGTTTTTCATAATATAATGGATTTCATGTACACCTCCTCACCACATCGAACAACATGGTGGGTGCTGTTTTTCACTCACCCGGGGGTTTGATTTGGGGGGTGTACATGAAACCGGAGCCACCAAAATAAACAGTAGTATTATGTAGCTCTCAATCTCACTGAAGGGTACCCCACACAAGGACATTCAGAAAGAATGTCGCCAGAAAGAAAAGGCCTCATGGGGTACCCATCGGCCATAAGAAAGGCCTTACAAAAGGACCCTATGGAAAGGCAAATTCTGGCAAATAAAGGGACCCCTGGAATGATAACCGCTCCTCATTGCTACTCTTTATTTTTGATAATACTATTTATTGTGATTTCTGATCTAGAAATATTTTTATTCTGATATTGATTCAGATTCAGGTTTATTTTTATATTATTATTCTGATTCTGATTCAGATTCAGATTTATTTTAATTTTTATTCTGATTCTGATTTATTTTTTTATTTTTATTCTGAATTAGATTTATTCAGAAATATTTTTATTCTGATTTTGATTCAGATTCGGATTTATTTTTATCTTATTATTCTGATTCTGATTCTGATTTATTTTTTATTTTTATTCTGATTCTGATTCAGATTTAGATTTATTTTTATTTCAAACAAATATTTATTATATAATGATTTTGTAAAATATTCATGCATTTATTTCTGAGATTAAAAAATTAAATTATGAGGATATAGAATTATCTGAACAATTGGACCCTGAAAAAAGTATAAATGGTTTTGAAATGCTACAGGAACAGAAATATGATGGGCGATATACACTAGCAGCCGAGTATAGATTCATTAAGTTACTTCAACAGGCTGTGTAACAATTTCTACTTTATGTCGATGATGAGGATATTCAAAAATTTGTTTCACTCGCAAACACGACTGAGAAAGTTAGATCAGAGTTATCACATGAATACGAAACAAAAAAGATTATGAGTTCATGTGTGCAAAAGCTGAAAAAATTTATGTGTGATTGTAAACTCTGTGACTCTGTCACCGATGAAGTCACTGACGAAAGTCAAGAAGGATTATGAAATGGCTTAGATTCAGATTCATATTATAACATTTATTTTTATTCTGATTTATTTTTTATTTTTATTAGAGAGATTTTTGTTATTTTGAATACCATTTACCCCATCAAATTATGAAATCTGAACGATAATCAGCAAAAATAAAATTTTTATTATAATAATATTTATTGTTGATTCTGTTTCAGATTATAATATTTGTTCACATTCTGATTCAGATTATATTTATTTTAATTTTTTTATTTTTTATTCTGATTCTGATTCAGATTATAATATTTTATTTGATTCTGACCAAAAGTAGCTATGATCTCACATACAAGCTTATTGCCAGAACTTCATTCCTCAAATCAAGCAAGTGTCCAGTTTGATTAGTAAATCTAAAATGTATCCATGATAATAGCCGATTATGACATCGCAGATAAACCGGATTAACAGGTAGTGACACAATTAAAAATCCAGGAGGTACTTCAGGGGTAAATGAATATAAGATATATCCTTGCTGTGCTTGTATCGATTTTTCAGTATCTACTTGACAACTTCTATCAGTAGCATCACATACCAAATTAACTGCGATCGTTGATGTGATTGCGACAACACCTGGTGATATATGACGACCACCACCGTCTGGATCATTGTCATGTTTGAGAATAATCGCTGGAAAGGATATTTTTCTCCATGCGTCTACGATCTTTGGAAAGTAATCATCGATGATACCATTAACTGATTTTTTTCAGTTCATCGTTGTTAAATCCGGGTAAAATAAATTTTGGTATATCTGCCTCGGTTATTTTATAATGTTTAGCAAATAATTGTTGAGTGGCTATTTTTCAGTCTGTGAGACCCTTATCAGTTGCCACTGATGCAGTAATTGCCTGATTAATAAACTCAAGGTCTGATGCAACCTGATTTAGATGCTGTACCATTTCAGTGATCTGATTTTTTAGATTATTGTTGGGATACTCTTGTACGTAATTTTAAAATGTCGTAGTGTCGGTGATGCAGTTTGATATTCACTTTTAACCACCCATAGGAATACCACCAACTTGCCAATCTGGAATTATTTGCGGGCAACCCACCAAATGATTTTGATCTAATATTTGGCCAGCTGTAATATACTCATAATATTGTGCTAATGCTTTTTCGTTGGCTGGAATTGCCGTTGGAAAGATGTCAAATTCAGGATTAGTTGAGCTCGTTGATATCATCGTGGTTGTTGGTGGTGTTGTATTAGCGACGATTTGTTGGAGTTCTTGTGGCATAGTCATTTTAGTATTTACTTACTGATTTAAATTAAGGTGACTCTGTCTTTGCCAGAGATGGTGGGTTTTGATTTCCAGTTGCCTGACTGGAGGTGTCTTGGTAAACCTTAACCATTTCTGCAAATTCCTGATCTGATATTATTCCATCATTGAACCTTGATGATATCAGCGATGATAATTTGGTGTGTGCATGTGTTGCTGCTGATAGTAACATTTGATATTCATGTAATTTATCAGCGGCACATGTAGATATCTTTTTTGCAATTACAATGTATATTAAGAATACCAACAACACTGGTTATAATTGCAACGCCAATTCCTATTACTGCTGCTATTATGTATGTGGCTGATAATGATCCGATTATAGTTGCTGTTCCAGTGAATACGTCAGATGCAGAATATACAATTATGTCAGTAACAACTATACGTCTACAATATTTTTTATTTTTACTGTATATTCATCTATGATGTTTTCAGTTGGGTCTGTAACAAACACACTTGCCCATATCTGTATTTGTTTACAAAATTTAGATCTAACGTTTGTGAAATCATATACTCTAAACTATTAAGTAATCAATTGAGGTGTTTCAACGACAAGTTCCAGACACCACCAGTAAGACGCTGCCGTTAATTTTTTATCAGATGGTTCCAATATAAATGTTTCTTCGGCCGCTTGATTTAACACAATAAACACGGTTCCAGAAATAATATCAGTTGAATGACGCCATGGATACGTAGTAAATATCCTAAATTTTGCAGCGCTGAACACGGAAAGCCTGAATACACCAGTGACTTCCGTGGTATGTTTGATATTGTTATTTTCTGTGACCATGTTGATGATCCTGATGATACTGTATACACCACGTTGGTGATATGCTTGTGAGGAATTTTAATCAGATTAATTTTTTAATGATATTAGGAATTCTACTGATAACATCTAGTTTTTCCTCTAATATCATCGATATTCCTCTGTGCTATTGTGATTAGCTCTGAAAATGATTTTGGATCTCTGTTAACACCTAATTGTTGATTAATCGTTTCAGTGTCCGACATAGCTGTTTTAATATTGCCAAGTTTTGTGTTAATTTCAGAGAGTTTAATAGCAATGACTGCTGGACTTCCAAAGAAATCATCTGCGATTTTACTAAGTTTTTGAAAATTTCTACAAACATTTAAAAACATATTCACGTGAACGTCATGTTCAGATCGCAGTGCGGTTAATTTGTCATCGATTGTACTATCTTTATAATCTACATATTTCTTTGTTGTGGCATCTTCATCACCTGTTGGTTCTCTTAAAACAACGATTTTATTTCCATTCATGTTCAGTTGACCTGTCACTGTATCACCGGTGGATCGTAAACGATCAGCAAAACTTTTTATAAATTCATTTCTGATAGTTACGATTGATACATTTGAGTCTATGATTCTACAGCCGTCAGTAAATACTGGAATATTATCCGTGATAGCACCGAGAACTCTACGAATTATATCGACCCACTTAATATTACTCGTCTTTAAAACACCGCATTTATCCTGAAAAATAACTTCATCCCGGTCAACTCCAGAGAGGTTCATAATATCAGCAAGGTCATCTCTGGTAGCGTACTTCGATAAATCAATATCATCTTTTTTCTTCTTGTCTTTGATAGAGCATCTTCCATAAATATCAACCATTATACTATTAGTGATTATTTAAAACAGAGCTCGTGTACGTATGTACAGCTTTGTGAGGTGCATCAGAAGATTTTGAAATAGCATCGAGTACAGCAAGTGATTCATGGCCACATATTGGCAGATCAGTTATTGTCTGGGTTGGTAATGTTGAATACCATATGGAAATGTTCGCAGTACTTAATGCTCTGCTGACATATTTTAAAAATTCCTTCGGTGGTGCCAACCCATACAAATCAAAATAAATAATTCCACGTGGATCAATCGCGTATGCAACCCAATGAGTACCTGGACCAGAACTTCCATCGAGATTGATGATACTGGTCTCAACACGATTTGGTTGTTTTGGTAATTGATCACGCATAAAAACACCTCTGAAGTTTTTGATATTTAATCATGCAGCAGCACCAAGGAAATCAAAATTAGACATGGGAAGTATCAACGATGTGTCCCAGGAAGTCTTAGACTTTTCCGTACCATGAATGAGGAGTTCCTGGCAGTCTTGGACCTTTTCCTGTTGATTTTTTTTTGGAAGTTTTTATTCCTTTTCCTGTTGCTTTCTTTAATGCCATCCTAGCAGCAGTTCCAACAGCACCAAGTGCAGCTGCTTTTGTAACAGCTGGAGCTGCGGCAGCTATCAACGCTGGTATAGCTGCAAGAAGTGAAAATATACCACCTGTCTTAGCGATGTCCTTGATGGCACCTGCAGAAAGATAAAGCCGTACGCCGGTCTTTGATTGTTTGGCTTCATTGAAGTGCCTGAGTTGACGTTCTGACAATGATAGTTTATTCGGACCACCTTCGACTTGTTCTTCTTTTAGTGATATTTTTATTTCACAGTTTGCTTTTGATACTGATTGTAACTTTTTAATCTGACCAGAAGTCAGAGTAACGCTAACATGATGTTATGACATTATAATATCATGATCCATTTAATTACATGTTTGGAAAACAGTTACAACAGTTGCATGTTTTCTACTGGGGCATCGATGACTCTTCATTCGTCCACCAACACCTTCAAGCAACATTGTTTTATCTGAGAGTATAACTGTGATTGCTCTGTAATTAACAACGGCTGCTCCTCTTACTACACGAGCTCAAAAGTGTATATCACCTACTATTGTCTGAACATTTCCAAGTGTTCCAGTGAGAAATAATAAATCCGATACAGTGTTTTAAAATCAGGATGAGATCTTTGCAAACCAGAATCAATATTTTGATCACGCCCCATGAATGTCATCAAACGATGATATGCACGTGCAACATGATTGTTATCAAAATCCAGTAATGTATTCTCAGCTGGTTCTTGATGTCCATTTATTCTCAGTGAAACTTCAGTAACACCAAGTTTGTCAAATATCATTATACTAAGTAACAGTGAGTTTACTCGTGCAGCATCTTGGAAAGCAATAATATATGTCGCGGTGCAGAGACACCTTGCTGTGATGCTATCTGCCATGTGAATAAACCATTAATGTTACTTTGAATACTATCTGTGATCATCGTCAACCATAATAATGTTGATTTGCTGCCGCTGTCTATAAAAGAAAGCCGTTCTTCGGTTAGTGATGGAGTCATTGTTGGCATCCACAAAGAAAGTTTTGTCAGTTTTACTTTTACATGAAGTGCCGCTGTTGCAGCTGGATCATCTCCTTCAGCGTGCCATATTGCATCATCGTCGGTATTTTTTCTCACAAGGACAATTGTGTGTTTTGCCCCGAAAATGGCCTTTCTAACATTTCTACAAAATCCAAAGATATGTGATAGTGAAATTGCACATGAAAATTCTTCATCGCTGTTCAACATTGATCAATGTGTTACGAACCCCAAGTTGAAATTTTCATTCATTGATATTATTACATTGGCAGGTCCATCCCCTGCAGCGTTTCTTACGTTACCTATATTTATGTTTCTATTTTATGGATGATCAGTTATATCCTTTGCAAATATCATTGATGGACCAGCTGATCTCGAGTAATCATCACTGTATCTTGCAAGACCAAGTATCGTCGTGGCAACGTCGATGTCGTTATGATAAACCTCAATTTCCCGACTATCAATCATGTATGCGGCACTTTTAAATAACGCTATGATACCATTATTAACAAAACCATCTCGATCACCAGTTCCATAATATGTATCATCTAATTTTAAAGGTCTACCTTCTACTTCAATAAATGCCTCAGCAGGTAAGAAATATCTGCTTGTGTCCTGAACTTGTAATTCGATTCTTCCACGTTTGTCAGGTACACGTGTGTCATAAGAATAATACTGATAATCATATACCGATTCATCTTTGAGAACTGGTGTGTCCACGTCGAATGCGGGAGCAGATATATGTTTGAACATCTTTATTATATTTATTATCGTCCAAGGCAAAGACTACTTCCTGCTATCTTACTAGCAGCTATATTTTTTCTCTTTCTTTTCCTGATAGGGGTAACCAGCCAACTCTGCTAGTTCTTGATTCATAGCCTGATTTATTATTTTACTTACATTTGCAGACATGGCCAACTCTGCTAATATTTTATTTGCAGCTTGATTTATTATTTTACTAACATCTGCAGGCATAACTTCTGTGCTGGTTAATATTACTGGCTGAAGTTTTTGTCGTACTAATCGTACTAGTCTATCCCTGATTGATGAGAATGCTTTACCGGCAACATCACCAAGAACACCAATACCTTTATCACGAACAACATCAATAGCTTTCATCCCCAGTTGCTTTGCAATCGGCATTGCTTTTGGGGCTATCCTTCTGAATAGACCCTGAACAACATCACAGAGTCCATCTCCGTCATATGCTTTATATGTAGGTAATCCCGAATTTATCACCCTGACCATGATCGGCCTACGGTGAGCATTATGTATGATCATCTTTTCTTGTCACTGATCTAATTGTATACCCTTAATCAATCACTGCTGTAATCATTGGCAATTTCATTGATGAGGGATCGATACACATTAATACCCATGATACCGCCTGTAAATAATCTCTGACAAATATCAGCTGCTTCATTAATGATTTCTGGGGAATTATTACCAGCTTGTTTTCCACCAATCGGAATTTCTAATCGTTCAACATCGGCAAGGATGTTGCTGGGACATGGAGTAATAAGACCACTTCCCCTGGTACCCGTACCAAGGCCAGTTCCAGTTGCACCAGGGGGGTCTTGCCATTCTTCTTATTCCTCACTTGTTGTTTGGACTGGTCACTGTGGTTGTTGTTTTTGTTGTTGTTTTTGTATTAATTGTTGTTGTTGTTCTATGGAGTAGTCTACGGAGCATGGTAGTCGGTAAAATGCATAATAAGTTTCTACATAACGTATAAACTCAGTATATCTTAGATCATCATTTCGGGCCTGATCTACTCCATAGTGTATGCAAACTATCCATTTGAACTACGTATCATGACTTATTTTATCATTGGCGTACTCGGGTTTTAGAAAATTTCTTCTAATATCATAATTTTTCACAGCGCTCATAGTTAATTGTTTTATGCTTTTGGTGCTCCTGATATCATTAATACGTTCTTCAGTAAATTTATCGGCCGGATCAGTTCTCTCTCTCTTGCCTGTTCTGGCCCTGGTTCTTGTTCTGATATACAATTTTTTATATCACCTATTTCAGCGTGAGCTTGGTCAATACCCTCAAGTATTTCTCGCATTGGTTGAGCAGCAGATATTTCACCTGGAAGTTCTCTTACAATCTTTTTTGTTTTCTTAGTTCTTTCTGCTATTTTTCTAGTTGCTCTAGCAGTTTGCTCTAACGTGAGAAGAAGACCTTTGGTAGCTTTTGTAACTTCTTCGGTAGCTTTTGTAACAGGTTTAAATAACTGTTCTGTACCCTCTGTAAATTCCACCTGAGACCCCTGACGCGCTTGTAGTTGTTGCTTGATAGAATCATGGACGGGGGGAGATGTTTCTTAATTGCCTGTAGTCGCTGTCAAGGTAGTTTAGCTGTGTGAAAATCCATTGTTGATATAATAATGATTTAATTAAACACACCCACAAAGAGATCACTGCGAGGATCCAAAAAGCCAGCCAAGCACTCGGACGACTTCAAACCAAGGCCTTGCAGCACAAGGATATACACTTGTCAACAAAGTTGAAGGTGTACAATGCAGTTGTCCTGACATCTCTCTTGTATGGCTGTGAAACGTGGACTGTATACCGAAGGCACATCAGTCGGTTGGAACAATTCCACCAGCGCTCCCTGAGAGCCATCATAAGGATCAAGTGGCAGGACCGAATCCCCAACCAGGAAGTCCTTGATAGAGCAAACACAACAAGCATCGAAGCCAAACTGATCCAGGCCCAGCTTCGTTGGACCGGCCATATCACCGCATGGATCAAAACAGAATCCCAAAGCAACTGTTCTTTGGCGAGCTAGTCCAAGGCAACCGAAACCAAGGCCGCTTTCACAAGAGGTACAAAGAAAACATCAAGACGCACATCAAATGGGCAAACCTTCAACCCCATCAGCTCGAGCTCGCTGCCTCAGACAGAAGTCACTGGCGAGTGCTGACCAGAAAAGCCAGTTCCACCTTCGAGGCTGACCGCCGCCAACGTCTTGCTGCAGCCCGTGAGAGACGTCACAGAGCTGCGTCTCAGCCACCCCAAAGTACCGGTGTCCCATGCCCCACCTGCAACCGCCTGTGTTCATCGGAATTTGGACTCCGGAGCCACATACGCGTCCATCGTTGATGAGACTGCACAAGATGTCTTCCTCGGCCCCCGAGAGACTACCAAGAGAAAGAGAGAATTAAACACACCCACAAAGCAGCAGGGAGAGCAACGACATCGAGTGAGTGAGCGCGTGAGTAAACAAACACACCATAAAAAAACAAAAACATAAATGTCAAGAAATAAAGTAACAAAAATAAGCTAACCCAGTTGTAAAAGTTTCGGGTTGGTAAGAGGCTTCGGTTTGATGTTATTGACGTTTGTATTTTCATCTCCATAGGAAGCTTTATTTTCACAAAATAACTCTCCTAAAATAGTTGTAGGATTCGCCCTTTCTGCTACTGAAACTATGCATGCATCATCTGATTACAGTATTTCCTAAAATGGATAGCATTGTACTGTAAATAGGCCACTTCTATACCATCCACATTCACCCATACTGATATGAACACTGACAAGCGACATTTGGAATTTGGTACAATTTTCTCAATTTACATGTAGTTTCAAAATTGACATACATCAAGGTTATTTTGAACTCTTCTTTCTCTGAACTATAATAGACAAAAAAGTGCACCAAAGGGGCATGCTGGGTCAAAATTTGGGAACATCTGACAAGTCTGCAGGAAACCCGCAGACCTTAGCTCTATGTGCAATACTGCCTGTAATAAGCTATTTCTGGGTCATCGTAACATTGTGGTTATACGTGTCACTGTGCCATTTGTACAAACACAGTAGACTAAGGCACAGCATCCATTATATTTTCAAGCAGAAGCAACTTGTATCTTTTGATCTTAGCAATTTTATTAAGATATCTTGAATATTTTGTCAGATATTGTCTTTATTTAGTTAAAATCAGTTACTGTGTATGATGACTGCTCTGCTAGTATTTTTTTTCTCCAGACTCCTGTATTATACAGTATAGGTTGGAACTAGCATCATTGATATAGGTAACAACAGTTATTACAGGTGATACAGTTGTCAGTAGAAATAGAATTTTACAACTTTATTTGTTCTTCATGTGTGAAAAAAAAAATGCATGCAATAAAAACACTTAAATTGTAGCCCTGTTCTCAAATCCTGGTATCAGACTGACTTTGCAAATTACAGATATTGATCGGTAAGTGGGATGTGTAATTGTAGACATCAAATTAATCAAAATTGATACTTTTAGCACATATAAACCCAGTACTGTCTTTGTCTCCTTTTACGTTTTAAAATTGAAAGTTTTAAAATTAAATTTAAAGGTTATACTGTTATTTGATGCACAATATGTGAAGATGCAGTTTCCACATCGACTTCTGATTTTATTTTACCAGAACATAAAACCATCAATAATATTGCTAGTAATATACAGAATGTAGTATTCTCGTTATCATTTATCCCAATAGCTTAGAAAAAAATGTCATATTCAGTTTGATCATTAAGTGGAAATGTAAAATGAGATGGCTTACAGGTGATGAAAGATCTATAACTTGATTGTAATTATTGTAAGAGCACTAAATTTAAAATAATTAGTTGCATTCTTCAGTTTATATTAGAAATAAAACACCCACATGTCTTTCTGTGTGTAATGGCTGCCGAACAAGAGGTCTCGATTTTGAAACTCACAGTTGGCATCCTGAATTTTCTCTTTACTTTATTTCTAGTTTTATGTTCAAACTTTCTTTTAAACGTACTCAACCACATTTTTTTTTAAATTTTTTAAATATTCTTTTTATTCTGATCCTAAGACATGCAATTAACCTAATTCATTATTAGAAAACTGGTGTAATTTTTTGACAGAATGATTGCAATATTTGCAAATAATATTCATGTTCAGGCAGGAAAATAACTCAGAGATTTACTCAGAAGATGTCCATGGCATTTTTTTCCAAGCAGAAAAATACCTTGACCATTTATGCATCTTGACCATATTGTCAGTTGACTGCTATTATCCAGTTGATTATTTTGTACATTGATGGAAATGTGAAGCAGCCCTGCATATTAGTTGGAAAATGTGCAGGTAGATGCTAAAGTTATGCTTGAGAACAAAATGGTAAAGAAAAGGAACTCTAACAACTTCTTTCACAAGTGCAGGATAATAATTTAGGTGATAGGTCAAACTGGAGTTCTGACATGAGTACTTAACTGTATGATTAACAAGTTGCTTTTCTGAAAACTTTTATTTTCTCTTTCATCTTTATTCTACAGCTTACATCCCCGGAAAATGTGCAGCAGCCACAACAGGCTCTTGGGATACCTGCAGTAGATGGACAGCAGTGCAAACTAGTAATATACTAAAAGATGCTTATGCTTGATTTTTATATGACAAGGCAAAATTTAATGTTATGACATTTTCTGCCCATCTGTCCGTCAGTTTTACTGCTAATGTTTATATCCATCTGTTCATTGGGGTGGGGGTACAAAGAAAGATCATATAACACTTCAAAATTATGTATTTAGCTTGCTCTTTCGATGAAGAATTTTTGCCTCTAAATTTCTCAATCAGCCAATGACATTTGCAAGATTTTTATTGAGAAAAGTGGATCTTGTATTTGTTTAATAATTATGTATGAGAAGAACTGATCTACCTTTCAAAATTATTTTGTATATTTTTAGAAATATATTTCATTAATATCTGCTTAATAAATATCGTGTACACACATTTAGTAAATATAAAAATATGGAGCAAGCTATGGAGTGTAAACTCTAATAAAAACATGTACTTCCTTAACCAATAACGCCAGTATGATGTGCTGCCAAGTTGTTGTCACGAGATAAGAAAATAAGTAGTTAATTCATTTCAGTGTACTCAGACAGGGCCAACATGGCACACTCCAGTGATAATTACAGTTTTTGCCATTACCTTGTGTATCTGATTAGCCACAGCTTTCAAAATTGGTACAGTAGCTTAGAACTTAAAAGAGATTAATATAGTGGTAAATAGTTTAGAGACCAGATTTTCCCTTTATATACCTTTTTTGTGTTTTTGGTGCGATATTATGACATAGCTAGCTGTGTGGGAACAGAATAGAGCATAACATGACCTTACTTAAAATGTTGCCCTTACGAATAAGTTTTAAAGAGTAACCAAGATGTACTATCAAGAGCTATATTTTCTAAATAAAAACAACCGAGATTTAAGAACTTAGTTGTGCTATAAAAATATAACCCAAAATGTTGATGTATCTTTTAGTATTATAATGCTGAGATTTTTATTAAGAAAAGCATGATACTCTTCTGGTTTGGGTAACAAATTGATGTGTTATGGTTTTAGAGAATGCTTTGAAGCTTCTGTAAACTGGCCCATCTATGGTCCAGCTTACTCAGCACACCAACCGCATATTCAGTATCCGTGAGGGCTGTCTAATACTAAACAGTTCGTTGTATTCAGGGTGTAGCAGGGTGGTCAGGGTTGGGATTAGATTATGATGAAGACACTAAAAGCAATTTCATGAAAGAGAGGTTTATTTATAATGTGATTGAAAAAATAAAGGCGAACTAATTTTCATATTTTTTAAATTCCTATATTTTCTTCAAATATGTTACACAATCATAATACTTACTACAACCGTAATAAATCTAGCCACCCCAGATTAAAACTTTATAGCTAAAATGCTAAAAGTTATCAGCCCACCTAGGTGGCAGATAGTGATTTCTCCTTGATACCAATGATGGTACCAAATCCAGAGAAATCGCCAGTTACTACTTCTGCTTGTGCTGTGTAACAGGCCCTCAACATACAGAAAGGCCTCACAAAATCCATAAAAGCAGTTTGGAAGTTTTGTACCTTAAAACAAGTTCAAGGTGTTTCATCTTCGAAGGGATGTATACTCCATCTTTAAATTGCTGTAAAGTATCAACATTTTTGTTTCTATTGTCAATGACAAAGTTTCTGAATTTTCATTGTTATCTCATTGCCGTTATCACACACTGGTGCGCCTTTGGCACGTACCTACATGGGCTGCAATTGCATCCCCTTACATTGCTATAACTGCATATGGATAATTCATTTAATAATGCTGTTGTATAATTTCAGCTATGTCCAGAGACATACAGGAAAGTTGTCTACATGATCTTTTTTTAGTGTCAGCTTCATAGTTATATATGTGACACTTTTTCTGATTTTATCTGTATAGAACTTCATTGGACTTTTCTCTACAGGTAACATTATCTCACAAGGGATTTTGTAGTATCCTCTTTGCAAGTCTCAATAGACTGTTGAATGCCATATTTATGCCCAGGTACGGTGTGTACTATACAAATCCCTTTATATTACTGTATAGCTTCCATCATCAGATACATAGAGGTACGTTTTTTGTATGTTTACTTTGAGTTTTCACTTCCTCATTACTATAAGCAATGTTTCTGTGATTTACCTGTATAGGTAGTCAAACATTTGGCCTTCCAACAGGTAACTTGTTGCTTGAATTGATTATTTGATATTAACTTTGTCAGCATTAATAGTGATGCCCTTATTCTCTAACTGCACAGGCCATTTGCGCTCTTCTACAGGTATTTTTCATAGTGTGTATCTCTGCACAGACACTCCTAAGTTCTTAAAACAAGATGTGTCCTGAGCTACATCTGTATATATTATCAGTTCTTTTTGTCTTACATATTTACATCATGGGTAAGACAGACTGACAACCCTACATTGTGTAGTTTTATCCTTTTTTCCATTCTTTGAATACATGTGAAACATGCATGTTATGGATATAAGTCAATGGGCAGCAATTCTCTGGGTACTAAATGGAAAGGTGCTGAAGAATACTTTGAGGGATGAAGACATTATAAGCTTGCACACAAACGTTCGAAACCATATCTTTGACTGGGGAGCGAGATATCAACAACACTCTAAGCCTCCTCACATATCAGAATTATGGAACAGCGGTGTGGATCAATATCTCGTAACCCATCCCATCCTCCGAACTGGGCAATGTCTTGCCTGCAAAGATTGCCATTCATGACTGGACTCGGCCATATAACCCTGATCACAATGGGCCATGACCATAATCGATCATACGTTATCAGTCATCAGGAAAATGAACTTGTCCAATTCCACAACAGGCATAGTGCTACTAGTTATTTCCTGTCTATGATGCCCTGTTTAGGATCTCAATGCCCTATAACCCAGTTCATGAACCCAGTTATATAACAGTCTAACCAGCAGAGTGCTGCTAGGCACTTCATCTGGACCAAGCTTATACAAGCACTAATGGATCAGTGTAAACCCAGCATAGTGCTGCTAGGCAGTTCCTGCAGATGACGTCCAGTCTATGCAGGCACTCTCATGGATCAGTCTAACCTGCATGGTGACCTAGGCACTTCCTGTGGATGATGTTCACTTTATAAAGACACTCTCATTGATCAATCTAACCAGTATAGTACATCTAGACATCTCTGGTGTACAATGTCCAACTCGGTGCCTCAGTTTCCAATAGATATCGCTTCACTTATCCTCAGATCTTTGCCACCCAAAAGGAGCCTCATGTTAGCAACACCTTGGAGGTAATTGCATCTAAATCATTACATGCTGCAAGTGCAGTGTGCCTCCATCCTAGACATTATTTTCCTACTGATTTGCTTTTAGCTCAAGAGACATAAACTTCACTACCTCAGTCCGGATGCATGGAAAAATGGCACTTAAGTTCCCATGTTGTTACAAGATCTTACTATGATGTGTGAAGGCTCAGCCTTACAGGATTGGTATGAAGAAGTTTTCCACCCACTCACATTGGTGTTCTGTCCTCATTCCTTGGTAACACCTGCCTGGTCTACAGTTCCAACATCAGGTGATCATTGACTAAGGAAGAGTCTATTTTGAATTGTTTCCACAATATGAGATTACTGACATTTTGAGCTGCTTATATTATCAATTACAAGTTGCAGATTCGTTCCCTCGAATTGTTGGCAGTTCTACAAGCTACATACACCAGTTTTCCAAATGGATACTCATCAATTGATTCAAGAACATGGGATCATCGTTGGATCTAGTATCTAAGATAATTTTTCAATAGGCAGGACACAGCTTGCCTTCTCCCAATTCAAATCTATGTGTGGGAGCCTGTTTATATAATGGTTCACTGCTTAACATAGCAGGCCAACATACTCTAGCCATGGCCATAACAGCAGCTATGAACTTACAACTGGTGGAGCAAGATACAGTGCATTATACTTAACAACGTCTTAAAGACTATCATAGGCCAAATTAAGCTGGCAATTTTAATCATCTAATCTCTTTAATGATCATGTTGATGGAATTTGCAAAAAGACACCAAGGATGCCTTCTTTCCGTTCCTCACAGCAGTTTCAGGCACAGAGGAAGGATTTACAAGGCAATCACAAAGTATTGAATGGATTCCTCTAGAGCACAGCCCACTGGAAAGCAGTCATATTGAATTTCAAATGTTGAAAACCGCAGTTCTCCTGAACTAAAGAGTAAAAGAGGCTAACAGAGGGTGACCATTTCCACCAACATTTATCTTTGTGAGACCCTCCCTATTTAAAATTGCATCATTTTCATGCCCTCCCCCCATCTCAGATGCCGGTAGGAGGAAGGCTCCAAACTTTTGCTGCCAAATGGGGAAGAGTGGCCACGATGACACATGGACCAGCATTCACAATCGGCACAATACAAGGTTCCATCTTGAAGGTGGGAAACCTCAATGGACTTGAATCTGGATACTATTGCATGTACCACCTCAGGCAATCACAATCTGTATGGATGCAAACACAGGACTAATGGAGAGGTGACAAGTCTACTATCATTTCTTGATGCCAGTGGAGTGTGGCCCCATCAGTACCATTATTTACATATTTACATTCTCAAGACGAAAAGCGACCTGAAAGTCTTTCATTGGTGGCTGGAGAAAGTAAATGGTAATGGAGTTCCTATTCTCTCTGAAAAAGCCATTCTGGTAATTTATCTCAACTGCCAAGGCAGAACCAAGTCACCAGACTTTTATATTATTGTTTAGGATTTTCGAAATTGGTATCTTCAGTGACAAATCCATGTCCAAGTTCGACATATCATAAGCTGGCTAATCTAATACAAACATAATGGTTACTCTCGGTTTTCACTCAGTAGGTGTCCCATAGGATTAACCTATGATAGACCTTTTGGTGACAATGTGGAAAGCCAAAATCCCATTCTTTGTCTCACCAGTCTCAGATCCAAAGGCTGGGATAATCGATGGTCTTTCTATAGATTGGAATGGCCAGAGGTATATTTTTCTTCACAAACACCTCTCGTTCCAAAGACCTTTGTATTCTTGTTTGGGATTTTCTAAAGTGGTGCTCTAATTGACAAATCCACGCCCATGTTTGACATATCCTGGGTTGGCTAATATATTGGCAGACACGTCCCGAAAGAACTGACAAATACAAATGGAATGGTCTCTTCACCCCTAAGTTTTCACTCAGTGGGTGCCTGATGGGGTTGACCTTTGATGGACCTATTAGCAAGAAAATGGAATACCAAAATTTCAACCTTTGCCTCACCGGTCCCAGAGTTAAAAGGCCTGGAGAATTGATGCTCATTCCATAGACTGGAACAGCCAGATGTATACACTCCTTCTGCAACACCTCCGGTTCCAGAGGTGATACAAGAAGCAAAAGAATCATTCTGTCTCATCCTAATTTCTCCACTCAAATGGGAAAATATTGAATCAGCCTTGTCAATCTTGCAACAGCATCACCAGGAAAAGGAGATATTCTCTCATCTGCTTTATGCAACCAGAGTTCCCGAACCTGCACGTCGGGATCTTATTAAAATACACTCTCAGGAACAAAGAGTTCTGGCAACCAGAGGTGGAGAAATCCCTCAAGTGAGATGGTACTCCAGCTTAAAGGAATATGTAGGCTATGGAATATATTCTTACAGTGGTATGCAGAAGAAGACTTTACACTACTGCAGGCATCCATACCTCAATAGTTAACTTTCTATGGCTCGTCGATGAGAAACAGTTAGCACTAATCACAAATAAAACCTACCGTTTCATGATCACTAGCAGACCGCACCGATGGCCTAGTGGTTAGAGCATCCGCCTTGGATGCAGGAGGTCATGGGTTCAAACCCCGGCCGAGTCATACCAAAGACTTAGAAAAGTGGTACCAACAGCTGCCTCGCTTGGCGCTCAGTATTAAGAGGTTAGTGTTAGGACTGGTTGGCCTGGTGTCAGAATAATGTGACTGGGTGGGACATCATTCTACATGTATGCAGCATGATGCCCCAGTGATAGACATCACTATAAACTGCCACACTGTAGACATCGTAGCGATATGACTGAAAAATTGTTAAAGCTACGTTAAAAATCCAAATCACACACACACTCATGATCACTAGTACACTGCATTATCATGGAAGAGAGGGTACTGGGCAAACCAAGGACCTATTCGATCTTCTATCCATTGAGATTACACAAGTCTAATGACATTTGATCCTTGCCCAAATGGAATTGATCATGGGTACTAACCTGGCTGAAGAAGACACTGTCTGAGTATAATTCACCAGTCTTTATCTCAGAGATGTTTCATTCTAAAAGGTTCAACTCAGTCTGGTGGGACCTATGGTCATGATGCAAAGGTTACCGCACCAGGTCATTTGACAGCTTCATAAGGACATGACTTCACTACTGCTGGATTTGCAGGAAGGAAAAATGATCCCTTTCCAGGGAAGATCTTGCACTGGTAACATGTCTGATGACAGTCATAGAAGATCTGTCAGTCATAGAAGATTGGTCACAGTCACTCATTACCCATGGATGATTACCGATCACTGATTGATGACCCAAGTAACATTCTCCTAGTTTTATTCACTGGCACCAAGACAGAATTGCAACACCATTTCTCCGGGGAGAAAGGATCAAAATTCTAGTTCAGTCTACTGAAATGGGATGGCAAACCACTGACCAGGAAGTTCCCTTCTCTCAGGAGGGAGATGAGATTAAATAGTCCTTCCTCGCCATGATGGCAAAGACAGGACAGGAAGCTCTCAAATTTTGTGAACATAAATGAGTTACCAGAGGAACCTATTCACATTTTGTCCTTATTAGCTGGATTCACCTTTGTCCCACCCACTGGGACAGGTGACGGAGGAGGAAGAGATGTGGACTCTAGATACAACAGTAAACAAAGCATTTGTGATCTTCTGAGGGTAAAATCCTCCAGTTAAGAGAAGATTCCAGTTCATCCCATGCATGGATTGCATTTGATCCCTCACTCTGTGATGTTGTGGGAATAAACTCAGAAATTATCCAAATTTGAAAAAGAGGGCAGACAAGGGAAGAGTTGGTCCATCTCCTTTTTTACACTTTGGCCCTTTTCTCAGCCTATAATAGGTTTTTAAAAAAATATTGTATATAGCAGTCTTGTTCCTTATTCATAGCTTACAAGCTTTCAACATTCCTCCTCTCTTGCTAAGTTCATTTTGTGTTAAGAGGCTTGTCATAAAAAATGGTTGATGTTCAGACAACCTAATGTGTTGCAATAAAATACAGTCAAACCACTTATCTCAACCTCAGTTATCTCGAGAACCCATGTATGTCGTGCATTTTGGTCCGGTCCCGAACAAATCCTTCTATCTTAGGATTATTTTTCCCCGCTTAATTCGCCCCCTGTTCAGATAATAACCTCGTTATGTCGGGCATAATTTTTGGTCCAAAGTAACATGTGGACCCGCTTAATTCGATGAAACTGTTAATGTCCATCTTGGAGAAATTTTACAATAAATGATTCGGCATTTCCACTACTCCCGGGACCTCATATTTTTAGTTTGCATTAGAAATGCCATTTGTTTTTAGAAACAAAACTCCTCATTTTCTGTGCTTCAGATGCATAATCATTGTTCTGCAGTACATTTGTCAACTAAACCCTAATATTTCAGAACCCAGTTATGTTGACGAGTTTTTCACGCACACACACACACACACACACACACACACACACACACACACACACACACACACACAGAGACACATACACACACACACACACACACAGATGTAATCGAGATAACCAAGTTTGACTGTAAATATATGTGACGGTACAACCACAATACCGCAACAGCAATTTGGATCAAGTGGGATGACTAGCTTTTTGACATTGAATTTGTTGAAAGATTGCTAAAGCTACAGCCTGGAAGTAGAAATGTTGGTGAAAAATGATAATTTGCATTTTATGTCCTGTGGAAAATTCAGCTTCCATGCCTAAAATGCAGTTTCTATTTATTGCTCAAGTTGACAAAATGCTTGGCTCTCATGCTGCCAATATAACTCCTGTAGGAACCATACATTCAAGCTTCACATGGCAATATTGGAAATGATAAAATAATGATATATTCTGTAGCATGCAAAAAGTATAGAAAAAATATGACAAATAGTTCACCAATTCTCATCTCTATTTCATCCTCAAATATATAACAAAATAATCAGCAGTATTACAATTTACAGGAGATTCAAGACATCCAGTCTAGAGATGAGACTTACAGAAAGACCAATGCGATTTCAACAAAAGAGGTAAGAGAACCTTGCAAAGATAACTTCATTTAATAAATACAGAAGGGTTACACTAAAACCCCAAATACACTGAATATATTTTTAGGTGTTATATATTTAACTATAATAACATATAAATTGCAATAGATGGATTAAAATTGCCTTGCATAACATAGTTTGATGTGCTCTAGTATTTAGAAAAACAGATTTTGATGTCGTATATTACCTAGATAACAAGTATCTTGTTCATTTAGCATGTCATATTGTTACAGGTTTATTTATGTGTATTCTGGTGTATACCAGTATACCGCAAATACACCCAAGTTTGCATTATATACAAAATGTATGTTCTTTGGGCATCTTGTATTTGACGAAAATATCAGAAATTGTTAGGAAACTGTAGTTCAGATCTTTTTTACGTAGATTAGCACAATACAAAAATACAAAATGTACAGGTGTTGTTTTCAGCTGATACTACATTGAGGTGTGACTAGAGCTTAGTTTCATGTTGTTGAATGGATTTATTAAAAGTCAAATGTTTCACAAGTTTCTGATGCATTGTAAAACCTCAATAATAAAAGTTCAAAGAATTTTTGATATATTTTCCATCTCTACTAAATTTTTCAGTAATTAGAGAGGAATACATTTTGTCTTGAATTAACAGATTTATTACCTGTAGTGTTTGATGTAGTCACAATTCCAGAAACACCAAAGCTAACACTGCTCATGGCTGTGATCCCACAAAAAGCATCTGCGACCACACATTTGTTACTTAAACAGTTTACTTGGTGATTTCATGTTGCAAACTGTTGCTCAACATGATTATTTTCTAACATTGATAATTGTGAAGGTCTGTCCTAGTTCTTCTAGTAATACTGTGACTGAGAAATATAAATGCTTGGCAGGAAGACCCTGTCCAGACTCATCTGCATGGAAGATGCAAACCCATTTATAACTATTACCCTAGTTACTGTTACAACTGATATACAATCAAAGACAATATCCACCTGGGGAATATTTATGTCTCAAGTGATTATGCATTCTTAGGGCCTGTCACTACATTCATATTGAACTATATTAATTATGCCTGTGCTTGGTGTTAGAAATTATTTGACTTATTTTTTTTTATAAATTCAGCTGACACTTCAATCTGATTCCCTGGTTTCCAGTGATTTGGGCAAGGTTTTTCATGATGGCAGCATTAAGATCTTGTGGACTGTTGAACAGTGCCATGATGCTGTTGACAAATCCAATCTTTATATCGGCATCGTAAATCATTACCATTGTGGGCATATACATAGTTTTCTTTGCTTTCCTGTAAAGCCAGACATGGAAGTAAAAACCTAGACATATCTTGCACTTCTGATTTTGTTTTTAATAGTCTGCAGTCCTGTGCCAGGTACGAATAATGCTGAAAATCTCAAATGCTGCAATCTACCTTCACAGGCATGACCATGTCAAATGTGGGACGGGGTGCATATTTGAATTTTTCCATTACTTATACACTGTTGGTATTGTCCAATATCTTTTTGTGAGATGGCTTTGCACAGTTCACAACCATAATCCATTTACCAAGGCCAGATTTGCAGTTATCAAATTACCCAGTCATTGTTTAGCATGTTTAGCAGCTTCATTGATGATTTTACAAACCTGGTGTGGCATTGTTGCTGTTAATGGCAGTGTAACCGCATTTGGTTCAATCTTTGTTAAGTCACTAATCATCATAGTTAATCTAGAATTATTGCTTAAGCTGATTCACAGTTGGCATGTCAATATATAAGAGAACTTTACTAGGATTTACTAGGATAAGATACCATGGTCACTTTAATCCTGGTTATTATTTCACTGACTTCTTTGTCATTGAGCTCAACAACATTGTTTGCTTTTTCCTTGACAATAGGTTCCACATTTTAAGTTGGCAAGTCTTAATTTGCCGCTCACAATAAAACTCATTGAGTGATCTGCATAGTTGGCAACGCTGATTATGTGACAATTTACACCTATACAACATGAAAGGTATGGTCTAGCATCAGGGCCAACACTTAATGCCATCAAATGTGACTTAAAATATTCATAATGCCACGTTATGCCAAAGTGTTCACATTTTCCAAGGCATGCACCATTGCATTGATTGCTTACCAATGCCATTGAACTTTCTTTATATACACAATGCTATTTAAATGCTGTGCTATTTGTCTTGAATCTATGAGATTCTAGTATCATATGCAGCATTTTCTGCTGTAATTGTGTGTCATAGAACCTTTATGGAAAGTATTCTCGTTTTGTGAAGAATAAACAATGTTCAGTACATTTTTATTTGTTTCTTTGCCAAGAGAATCTATTCACCTTTGTATTTAATTAAGTTTTGAAATTTTGTCATTTATTTCATGTTTGAGATGCACTTCTATTTTTCAATAAAAAGTCATCAATAGCACAGTAGAGAAGAAAACAACAAATATGTTTTTAGTAGTACCAATTTTTAAGCTATTATAATAAATTTAAAAAAATTAAAAACATGACTTTGATTAGTTTTTATACATATTAATAAACTTCAGCATGCCAGCAATTGCACATTGAACTATATGTGATGCTATTCAAAGAAATTCTTAACTGTCTGCTGCAGCTTATTTACTTTTCTATGATCTATGATATCTAAAGAACATATATGTTCTAACTGAGAACAAAAACATTAAAACTGAATTTAAAAAAAAAATAAATAGGTAGAAAGTATCATTGGATAAACAAGTTCTAATAGCTAGAAAATTTGCTGTAACAACAACTCAAGTGAGCGTGACATCCATCATCGTAACAAACACGTCAAACCAAATTACCCATAATGTTATAATGACCTTTATCTCACAGAAAAAGTATTATTACATAATTAACATTTGCATTATCCATTGATATATTTACAACTATAACAAAAATATAATGAGAAAATAACATGCAATTTTGTTGCTGCAAATAAAAGATGGTTACAGCTGACAAATATTTTTGGGGGATAATTACATCTAATATTCCTTGGGGTCTGGATCATATATTTAATGTCATTGCTTTGATCATCAGATCAACATACAAATGTTGGCCTTCATTTTCACTTTTTATTATTTCTCTTTTTCCAGAGTTTTACTGTAGTGGTTTATTACAACATGTTAAATTATTAATTTTATGTGCATATTTTTATCCCCAGCATTTTTGTTTTTGCTATAAAGCAAGGGACATAGAATTTGTATATCTGTCCATCAATCTGTCCATCCTTCCATTCGTCCTTCTGTCCAGTTTCTATGCAACGTTTGTTTATACTCAAAGAATTTATAGACATTTGGGATTAAGTGAGGAGTCTGTGTTTAATGTATCAATAGAAAGTGTGTCACATACAGGTGTGAGGTATTAAAGGTCAAGGTCACAGATGAAGGTTTTGAAGTTTGCAGCACCACTTTCCATTCCACTCTTTCACTTTCAAGATGATTCAGATGAATGGAGAAAATTTGGTATACTTGCACACGATCGTCATTAGAATTTTTTATACCACATTGAGGATCATATTATTCCAGGTGGTCACATGTTAATATTTTATGTTTTATGTTACACTTTCCTTTCCACTCCGTAATTTGAAAACAAAGATGATTGATAATACATGACAATGCTAAACCTTGCCAGCCATTTGTTATTTGAATATATATTCAATGCTTCAAAGAAAAAAAAAATATTTTATTTTATTAAAACGTGAACTTCCAGTAATTTTATATACACTCATATGATATCTTATTCTAATTTGTTTGTTGGTTATTTGGGTCTTCCCCCCCCCCCCCAATTTTGCGATCCAGAAACACTACAACACTGGATGTTTGGAAAGATGGCAGGTATGCTTTAAAATCAAGGTAACAGGTGAATATAATCCCCACTCTTTTCTCACCTTTTTATTCAAACAGCCTTTTAGATGGAACCATGAAACTTTACTACTTTCCATGTCAGCAGAAGTCACTTTATAGCACTGTCAGAATACTGTCACAATTGGATGTCATGCTGTGTATTTTTGTAACCCCACCATTAATGGCAGTGGAGAGTGTTTCAATGACAATGTACAACTTTTATGTTATTTACCTTTATAAACAATCCAGGTCTTTTATAATTCAGTCAGGTATAGCTATATCTGTTAACGTTTAATATTTATATGTTTATCCACTTTAATCTCACTGTCTTCTTATGTAACTTTACGTACATTGAATATGTTTGTTACTTTTGTCTGACTGCCTCACTGGCATTAAGATGTTAGTGTTAGAACTGCTCGGCATTGGGTCAGAATAATGTGACTGGGTGGGACATGATGCTATGTGCCACACTGCAGACATCATAGCAATATGACTAAAACTGTTAAAGTTATGTTAAAAATCTAAATCATGCATACACTTTTGTCTGTATATATACATACATTAATGATGTTCAGTGGTGCCAAATTGAAATTAGTGCCTATCTTACATCCAGTATGACCACCCCAGTGGCTAATTTGAAAAGCATTTATTGCTCAAAAATGTCCGAGAGAGTTTCAAAACTCAGCAGTTAAAAGATATGGCCTTTCCGTAAATTCCTGCTAATTTGTCTCCTTCAATAGAGCATTGGTATCTTCAAGTGAGTCTTGTTATTTCTGCAGTGGTATTTCGTTTCTACTTTATGTGTTCCTATCTCTGGGTAATATGGTATTACCTGGGTCTGAACCCTTAGCCTTTAGCTGACAAATGTGATAATTGTAGTCATTGTCTGTATGTAATTAATACTACAGTTTGTAGCTATTACCAAGGCTGAATACACTTTATGATTGTTACCTGACATAGATACATTTATTATTAATAATACTGACAACAAAACAGTCCCACCTCGTAATATAATAAAATAGAAAGCTATATCAAAACTTATTACACTAATACACATTGTACTTAATCACATGGAAAAAAGCTACGTAGATTTAAGCCCCATTCAAAACCATTCAGGAGATCAACTGTGACATATGTTCATTTTTTTCTCCATTAAATTTAAATTGTAAGAATCATGCAGCATTTTTACAGATGGCACTATGTGTCATGCATCTAAAATTAGTATTGTGTGTTAGTACTATTTGATTGTAAATGATGTACAATCATGAGCAGACGCCAGAGCTTTATTAGATTTATCTGTGGATGAACTAAGCAAGCTGTTTGGAATTAGAGGTGGTAAATGTGATGACGTGGGAGAGTTCATTGAGTCACAAAAGAAACTTTCAACCATACAAACGACTGAACTGCAATATCTATGACAAACGTGAGCCATCAACTATTCGCAAGGCCGCTTATGAAAAGACTATTGGCATGGCTGTCTGTTGCATACACAATATACCTAAAGCTATTCGTAAGTCTGCCGTATATCTGATCTTCCGTTTTTTGAGTGATTGTAGGTAAAAACTGGTACAATGTTACACTCTCACTGCTTCATCTTATGCAGTAACACAAATGTGTATATTACCAGTCACACCCATAATTTCATGTAGAAATTTGCCCACCAATGACTTGCCAAAATATGTTCATTTTGTTTTAATGTTAACCATCGTCTGTGTAACTTGACCAGTCAATGCACAATTGTTACTCTATGTAATATTTCTTATCTTTAGCGCTGACTTCTGCTGTAATCATAATAATAAATAATGGACCTGTCAAACGGCAAGTAATGATCATGCATCAAATGATGCAGGAGCAGCAGGCAGGGTGAACAGACCACTCTTATGATTAAGCCAAATTTTAGTGATAATTGAGGCAAGTGGTCTGTTCGACTGCCGTACCGCGAAATCATTTGTCTTAATCATAATGCAAATATATTCATTACCAAATGTCTGTCCACCACCACCCCCACCCCCTTGCTGCGGTGGACCCTACAACTTGGTTTTCGAGCAAATTTTGCATTATGATTAAGACAAATGTGTAAGGTTCGACTGCCATACCGCGCATATCATATTCCCTTCTTGTCTGCTGTTATCTTACACACACATGTGGTCATTCACCCTGCCTGCTGCTATGAATTTATCCAGATCAACTATTGCATGTATATACATGAAGTGAGTCATACATACATGTACTGAGATAGGTATGCGTACCGATTTTTCAAGGACATGTGTGGTAGTTCAAACAATAGCTGTGTTTATCGCCGCGGATATCTCCCCGGATATCTCCCCGGATATCTCCGGGAGATAGGTATTTGTGTGCAGTTTATTTCCGTGCTTTAATTTTAAATATAATACATTTTAATCGGTTCATATATATAATGGCAAAATATCTTAATAAAATTATAAATATTTATTTATTTGTAAAATCAGACATCAAATGCTCTTGCACAATAATCACATATAATAATTTCTAAAACGTATATCCGTAGTCGAGTTCGTTAGGTCAATGTTAAAGTTGCTGGAAACTTTAATACTGATGTTTGCGGTTCGACCCCAGATCCCGCCGAGATGGGTTCGGGTCCCCGGGTCGCCCACGTCTTTTTAATAAGTGGGGGGGGGGGGAGGCATCCCCTGAGATTTCGATAAACCACCACGTATCTCGTGGTCGGATTCCATTTTGGAATTCTACCCCGGGGTTTCGTGGGGGTTTTATCGAAATCGCAATGCCTAGACAGCCTTCTGAATTGCTAATATTTCGCTTTCGTCAATTAGAAATTCTCCGGGAGGTGTGTCTATGCAAATTTGCCCCCCCTAAAATAATCAGTAGTATGCCTTGAGCTCTCTGCCCCATGGAAGAATCCCCAAAGAAACATCCAGAAAGGGTGTTAGCCAAAAGAAACAGAACATGGGCGTGCCGCATAATACGTCATAAGAGAGACGACAATGTAAGGACCCCATGAAAGTCACACAGGCTATCGAGGGGCTCCATTGAAGGGTAACCGCTGGGATCTACTGATTATTTTTGATAAATTAAAATACAGACAAACATGCATACATACAGACATACATAGAAAGGGGAAATAATTCTCTAGCAGAGGAGGAGCAGAGTTATCGCGCTTTATTAAGTATTTTGGTGATTTCAAATTCAATTAAATATCTATTATAAATATTATTTAATAATGAATATTG
>JAECUM010010852.1:2500-35470 GCA_016617855.1 Megalonaias nervosa | reverse complement strand
CACCAGGCCGACCAGTCCTAACACTAACCTCTTAATGCTGAGCGCCAAGCGAGGCAGCTGTTAGTACCATTTTTGTCAGTCTTTGGTATGACTCGGCCGGGGATCTAACCCACGACCTCCCGCATCCGAGGCGGACGCTCTAACCACTAGGCCACCGGAGCGGTTCTGAGCAAAAATGGTCAACTGTTATGTAAGTTAGATGAGTGACATAAGACCCACTTGGTCTTAATGTTTTCATTTCTGTGCTTTCTCCCTGCGGAAGTATGTCTTCAATCTTGTGGCCTGTTTTCTGGATTATTCAGATTGACCTAACTTTCATCATCAGATTTCTTGTGCAGGCTTACTTTACTTTTACGTTTTCATTTGATGCAACAATTAAGTATTTGCATTGTCATTTTTTAGACAATTCTGTGGCTAGAAGTAGCCAGTCCCAGAATGCCAGGAAAATGTCGCAGCCAGTTACTGAGGAGACAAATCAGATACCCGATACTTCACTAAGTGAAAATGTAAGTGGCCATCTTAAACATTATTTGATTGCATCTTAGTTAAAGCCATTTGCAGTGCTTCCAAAATTTTCCACCACATGACTATTGTTTCAACCATCCATACTTACAGCCACCCTTTCAAACCACCCTCAGTTAATGTGTGTCCTGATTGTTACGTGCAACCCAAATTTATGTTTCCCTACATTTTTCATCATTCTTTTTGGTTAGATATGGAAGTTGGAGAAAATCAAGGGAGTGCTGTATTTCAGTATGAAGTGGTTATGAAAGATTCTGACATAAATGCAAGTGAAACATTGTTGGATGAGTTGTATTAATGTGGCTGTAAGGAATGCATTATTTCATTATTATGCGGTTATGAAAATCTTTTACATAAATGCATGTGAAACATTATTGGATGGGTTTTATTAATGTGGCCATATGCATGTAATAACATGAGGTTAATTTGCCTTAAAATATGGCCACATTGTCACTGTTGAAAAGTAGATGACTTAAAACTACTTATTTTCCAATATTGCATTAAAAAATTTGAAAAACCTGAAATAAAGCATGCTGGCATGAAGAGCTTTCGAATTACACAGCTTGTGCCAATCCACCATTAAATATGGTCACTGTTACCATAAATAGAAAACCCTTTGAAACTTCTGAATAGAATTTGATTAGACTTGATGGGAAGCATCTGGGCATGGTGATAATTCAGATTTATACATATAATGCTAATCCTTCATTAAATATGCTTGCTACTGCTAAAAATAGACAAGCCCTTTAAATGACATCTTCACAAAAACTTCTTACGAAAATTTTGATTAAATTTTACAGAAAGCATCCAGGCATAGAAGGCTTTCAATTGTGTACAGCTGATGCTGAGCCAGCTTAAATATAGCCACTGTTACTAAAAATAGACAAACCTTCAAATCACTTCTTCAAAACCACAGATGAAAACTTGATTATATTGGACCTAAAGCATCCTGGCATGAAGACCTTTCATATTTGTACATATTATACTGATCAAAAATCAAAGTGGACATCATCAATAAAACAAAAAAGAAACAGTTAATTAACTTCTGATCCAATTTGAAAACTGTTGAACAGAATTTGACCATCCTGGCTTGAAGACTTCAGTACAGATGTTGTCCATCTGTCCACCAAACAACTTGATCACTGAATAGAACTTCAGAAATCTTGATAGAAAGCATCTGGCATGAAGACCTTTCAAATTTATGCGAAAGATGCTGATCTGCCCTCAAACATGGCTGATGTTACTAATAAAGAAAAAAAAATCTTTAAACAAAATCTTAAAAACTTCTAGAAAGAATTGGTCTAAATTGGGTACAAAGAATTCTAGCTTCGATGGCCTTCAAGTTTGTACAGCAGATGCTGAACTGCAGTAAAATGTGGTTACTGTTATTAGAACTATAAAAACCCTTTAAATGACTTCTCCAAAATCGTAGAGTTAAATTTGACCAAACGTGAAATGACACTTCCTGTGAAGAAGAGCCTTCAAACTTATTCCAGTGACAGCAATCTGCCATCAAATATAGCTGCTGTTACTTAGAACTGAGCAACCATTAGATGGCTGCTTCCAAAGACCACTCAGCAGATATTGACCATTTTGACAGGAAGCATCTTAGCACAGATGGCTTTTGGATTTATACAGCTTATGCTGATCTGCCATCAAATATGGCCACTGATACTAACAGTAGAAATATATTTAAATGGCTTCTCCAAAACCACTGAACAGAATATGATAAAATTTTCGTGAATCCAATCCTGACATGGAGACTGTTAATGAATGCAATCCTGGCATGGAGACTGTTCATGTATGCAATCCTGGCATGGAGACTGTTCATGTATGCAATCCTGGCATGGAGACTGTTCATGAATGCAATCCTGGCATGGAGATTGTTCATACTTGTACAGCTTGAATAATCCACCAATAAATAGAGACGTTACTACAAAAAAAAAACCATTTAATCAATTTTTGCCAAGATCACTGGACAGAATTGGATCATGGTTGACAGAATTGGATCATGGTTGACAGAAGGCATGCTCTTAGGAAGACTTTTCAAATTTCTTATTTGTACAAATGATGCCAATCCCGCCTCAAATATGGCTGACATTACTAAACTTAGATAATCCTTGAAAAAAAAATTTCAAAATATTTGAATAGATCTGACCAAAAATGAAAGAAAGCATCTTGACTTGAAGATATTTTGGCTCTTTAAAAATGAAAGTGATTAAACATTAGATATGCCTGTTATTTATAAAAATAAAACTAATTCTCCAATAAAACCACTTGATACATTGTTTAAAAACTTGACAGAAATCATCCTGGAAATAAAACCTTTGAGATGTATACAAATGATGCTATCAAATGTGGCTTATGTTACAAAAACTGGAAACAGCTTGATGACAAAAACTACTGAGTAGGATTTGACAAGATTGTAATAGAAAACATCTTGTAATAAGAGCTTGTAGATGCATAACAATGATTCCAATCCACCACCAAAAGTAGAAAAACTTCTACACAACTTTATCCAATAGAACTGCTGCAGATTGGAAGAAATTTGACAGAAAATATACTGATATAGGGCCTTTCAATATTGGCCAAATAATCCTGATGTTCAGTCAAATGCAGGTGAAAATAGGAAAATCAGAGACATATGTTTTCATAATATATGCAGTCATCATCATTGGAAGAAATTTTACATAAGCATCCTAATAACCCAGCTTTATTGGCCAACTGCTGTTGTATCTGGCTACTATGCAGATGCCAGCCAGGCAAGCAATCTCAAGTCCAGCTGGGCCTCCTGTTTGGGTATTGCATAGTGAAGTCATCCCTAGATAAAAAAAGATAATGGGTTGATAGCTTTTGAGAAAACATGCCAGTGGATAGGGGTAGTTGTAAACATGTGTCCCATGTGCTTTACATTTAAAAAAAAAAGGATATTCATACCTCAAAATAAACATAAATAAATAAAATATATGTAAATTGGTGATTATATTAAACTGAGTACAAGATTGGTCCCTAAGTATACAAGATAGTACTGGAATCTATTAGTAGTGGATTCAACCTACTAGACACCACTAGAATGTACTAGTAGTGGATTCAACCTACTAGATACCACTAGAATGTACTAGTAATGGATTCAACCTACTAGATACCACTAGAATGTACTAGTAGTGGATTCAACCTACTAGATACCACTAGAATGTACTAGTAGTGGATTCAGCCTACTAGATACCACTAGAATGTACTAGTAGTGGATTCAATCTACTAGATACCACTAGAATGTACTAGTAGTGGATTCAACCTACTAGATACCACTAGAATGTACTAGTAGTGGATTCAGCCTACTAGATACCACTAGAATGTACTAGTAGTGGATTCAATCTACTAGATACCACTAGAATGTACTAGTAGTGGATTCAACCTACTAGATACCACTAGAATGTACTAGTAGTGGATTCAGCCTACTAGATACCACTAGAATGTACTAGTAATGGATTCAACCTACTAGATACCACAAGTATACTGCACATAAAATAGTTATAGGTGAAAACCCAGGTGTCAGTTTTGGGGAAGGTGGGGGATTTTTTTTTCTTGCAAGAACTTGAAATATAGTAACCCTTTAATGACGGATTTTACGTTTCTTGACTAATTCCTTGGTTAGTTATAACTTGGAATATCACATAGTCAGTTTTATATTGTGTATAAAAGTTTAAATGTCTGCCTTTGCTTTGGTGCCTGGTAGTGAGTGCCATGCATGTAGCATGTACTGATCTTTTTACAGCTTTCAAGAGCAAGTTCAATAAGCTCTCTTTCTCAGGAGATTCAGAACATTATGGAAAAGGTAACCATGCATGTTGATCCGGCTTAGTTCACCTTTTTTGTATCTCTATAGGTAAAAAAAAATAGAAGAGCTAATGCAATGGTTTGTTGTCTTTTGCCCATCATGCATCTTGTGTTTATCCATTTCTTTTTCAGTTTAAGTTTACTAGTGCTAGTCCTTGAAGGATTAACATTCATCTCATGGTCTAGTTCAGGGTTGGGCAATAATGTTCACAGTGTGAGGGAGGTGCACTCCACGAATTTTGATAAGTTATCACAGGTCAAACATTACTATATTAATGAAATTACCTCACAATCTAATGTTAGACAGGCCTTGTTAGTACCATTATGGCCACCACAGAGGTCATTTAAAAATTTTGTCACTACTTCTGAATGGCCAAAGAGGATTTTGCCTCAGAGAAAGCACAACATTTGCTACATTCATTTTTTTATTTTTATTTTTATAGATTATTTAAAGAAACTTGTATACAATATTTAGTTGTTATTATTAAAATTATCCTGATCCAGTCTCCAAAATGGTTGCCTTTATGGCCATCTTGAAAATCTGTACATGGTTACTTCTCAAGGTCAGATGGTGGTATCAGCATGAGTCTTCCATGGATGCACAATGCACAATAGCAAACTATAGTTGGCCCAGAATGAAAATGGTGCTTATCTGACCTCCAGCATGGCCAGCAGCTCAAAAATCTTTTCACAATTTGGCATTAACATGGGTTTTCACTATCTGGCATAGACATGGAGTTTTCACTATTTGGCATTGCTATTGGGTTTACTATATGACATTGTCATGGGGTTTTCGCTATTAGGCATTAACATGGGGTTTTCACTGTTTGGCATTGACATGAGGTTTTCACTATTTGGCACAGACATGGGGTTTTCACTATTAGGCATTAACATGGGGTTTTCACTGTATGACACAGACATGGAGTTTTCACTATTAGGCATTAACATGGGGTTTTCACTATTTGGCATTAACATGGGGTTTTCACTGTATGACACAGACATGGAGTTTTCACTATTAGGCATTAACATGGGGTTTTCACTATTTGGCATAGACATGGGGTTTTCACTATTTGGCATAGACATGGGGTTTTCACTATTAGGCATTAACACAGGGTTTTCACTATGACACAGACATGGAGTTTTCACTATTTGGCATTAACATGGGGTTTTCACTATTTGGCATAGACATGGGGTTTTCACTATTTGGCATCGACATGGGGTTTTCACTATTTGGCATAGACATGGAATTTTCACTATTTGGCATAGACATGAAGTTTTCACTATTTGGCATTGACATGGAATTTTCACTATTTGGCATAGACATGAAGTTTTCACTATTTGGCATTGACATGGGGGTTTCACTGTTTCGCATAGACATAAGGTTTTCACTATTTGGCATTTCACTATTAGGTATTGACATGGAGTTTTCACTAGTTGGCACTGATATTGAGTTTCACTATTTGGCATTGACATGGGGTTTTCACTAGGCGGCATAAACACGGGGTTTCTCTATTTGGCATTAACATGGGGTTTCACTATTTGGCATTAACATGGGGTTTTCACTATTTGGCATGGACATGGGGTTTCACTATTTGACATTGATATGGGGTTTTCAATAAAATGCTTCTTGCAATGTGAAATTTGTCAGGAGTGAAAATGGTGCAGATATAACCTCCATCATTGCAGTATAATCATCTTTTTTGATGTCATCACTCACACATTGGCTTGAAGATCAGTCTTTATCCAGGTTTTTAGCTGTACTAGCTTGTGACCATGATAACACAAAAAAAAAAAACAATGTCAGTTCATTATCTTTCTTTCCAAAAAGTATTATTTATAGATTTAACCTAACTCAGCATGTGGGTATATGTTGCCTGTGTCTGAAACAAGTTTAATGATTTTCTATTCATGATACCTGGTCCAAATTCGAAGGCCATGTCACAGTCACATATTTCATTAACAGTTATCTTGTGAATACATTAAATCAAACATGTAAGAAAATAGTTTTGCCAGCAAATTAGGTATGTTAAAGTGTCTCAAAAATATCTGAGATGGTTTCAGTATGGAGCTATCAAAAGAATAAAAATGCAAGAGAAATGGACCTATTGTGGATTCCTGGAAAGTTTGGTCAGTAGAGTATGATTCCATTTGATTGAATCTTCCATCATTACTAACATCTTGTTGGACTAAAGTTTCATTTATTGCTATTGGATACTAATCTGTTTGTCTCACCTGTTAATGGCATATTTATTAATGATCTTTCAATGACATATGCATTACTGATCTGTCAGTGGCATATCTATTACTGATCTGTCAGTGGCATATGTATTACTGATCTGTCAATGACGTATGCATTACTGATCTATCAGTGGCGTATGTATTACTGAATTACTGATCTGTCAGTGGTGTATGTATTACTGATCTGTCAGTGGCATATGTATTACTGATCTGTCAGTGGTGTATGTATTACTGGTCTGTCAATGGTGTGAATATTACTTTACTAATGGTGAATGCTGTGGCAACAATGTTAAGATCCTGTGTTGAGGTTTTTCAAAGACATATTTTGAATCAGTTGCTGTAAAAATATATTTATAATGTCTTCAAGTTGTACCTTGATATGCTTGATTCCAGGGTCCTTACCTGTTTTAGGGAAAACTACATCATAGCACCATTTACAGGTGAGACTCACTGCAAAACATTTTTGCTTCAGACTTTCATTTCACAGTCCAAAGTGATTTAATTTGAAGATATCCTCTCACCAACCTGATAAAGATTTCTTCATCCATATACATTGGTCTCTTTCTTTCTCTGTCTCTCTCTCTCTCTTGCTCACTCTCAGGTGCCTTATTATGACACTGACCATGTTATAAGGCAATAATGGTCATAGATCCCATTACATGATGCATTAATTATAACAGATGCCATTACAGTAACAGGTACAGTATGTATGATGTACCACAGTTTAATGAAACTCAATGTAAAGCCTCCAATTATTTGGTAGCTATGGTTATAGATGCCTCTACATCATGCAGTAATTATAATATACCCCACAATAAGGTATGGTCATAGATGCCATTACATCATGTAGTAATTATAATATACCCCACAATAAGGTATGGTTATAGATGCCATTACATCATGCTGTAATTATAATATACCCCACTATAAGGTATGGTCATAGATGCCATTACATCATGCTGTAATTATAATATACCCCACTATAAGGTATGGTCATAGATGCCATTACATCATGCTGTAATTATAATATACCCCACTATAAGGTATGGTCATAGATGCCATTACATCATGCAGTAATTATAATATACCCCACTATAAGGTATGGTCATAGATGCCATTACATTATGTAGTAATTATAATATACCCCACTATAAGGTATGGTGATAGATGCCATTACATCATGCTGTAATTATAATATACCCCACTATAAGGTATGGTCATAGATGCCATTACATCATGCTGTAATTATAATATACCCCACTATAAGGTATGGTCATAGATGCCTGAGATTTATGCTTCATTTCTGGATGATCTTCAGAAATATATACAGTACTGTAAATAAGGAAGTTCTTAATAAACTTACTGGAGGTTCGTCTGTATTGGCCAAAGTTCAGACTGCCTCAAGGAGTCTGTTGGTTGACCAGGGACCAGGGTCTGTTCTTGAATGATCAAGGAGATTTCACACATTTCAGGGTCAGTTCTAGGATGATAGGTACCGTATGTTTCAGGGTCTTTTAGGATGATAGGGAGATATCATATGTTTCAGGGTCTGTTCTAGGATGATCAGGGAGGGGAGATATTACATGTTTCAGGGTCTATTCTAGATTGATCAAGAAGATATCACACGTTTCAGGGTCTGTTCTAGTTTGATCAGGGAGATATCACACATTTCAGGGTCTGTTCTGATTTGATCAGGGAGATATCACATGTTTCAGGGTCTGTTCTGATTTGATCAGGGAGATATCACATGTTTCAGGGTCTGTTCTAAGATGATCAGGGAGATATCACATGTTTCAGGGTCTATTCTAGTTTTTGGTAAGGGAGATATCACATTTTCTAGGATGATGAGGGGGATATCACATGTTCAGGGTCTGTACTAGGATGATCAGGGAGGGGAGATATCACATATTTCAGGGTTTGTTCCAGGATGATCAGGGAGATACCATACATTTCAGGGTCTGTTCTAGGTTGATCAGGGAAGGGAGATATCACATGTTTCAGGGTCTGTTCTAGTTTGATCAGGGAGATATCATATGTTTCAGGGTCTGTTCAAGGATGATCAGGGAGGTAACACATGTTTCAGTGTCTATTCTAGTTTGATAGGGAGATATTGCATTTTTCTGGGTCTGTCCTAGGATGATCACAGAGATATCACATGTTACAGGGTCTGTTCTAGTTTGATCAGGGAGATATCACATGTTTCAGGGTCTGTTCCTGGATGATCAGGGAGATATCACATGTTTCAGGGTCTATTCTAGTTTGATCAGGGAGATATCGCATGTTTCAGGGTCTGTTCTAGTTTGATCAGGGAGATATCGCATGTTTCAGGGTCTGTTCTAGTTTGATCAGGGAGATATTGCATATTTCTGGGTCTGTTCTAGGATGATCACAGAGGTGTCACATGTTACAGGGTCTGTTCTAGTTTGATCAGGGAGATATCACATGTTTCAGGGTCTGTTCCTGGATGATCACGGAGATATCACATGTTACAGGGTCTGTTCTAGTTTGATCAGGGAGATATCACATGTTTCAGGGTCTGTTCCTGGATGATCAGGGAGATATCACATGTTTCAGGGTCTATTCTAGTTTGATCAGGGAGATATCACATGTTTCCAGGTCTGTTCTAGGATGATCAGGGAGATATAGATTGTTTTAGGGTCTGTTCTAGGATAGTCAGGGCGGGGAGATATCACACGTTTCAGGGTCTGTTCTAGGATGATCAGGGAGATGTCACATTTCAGTGTCTGTTCTAGGATGGTCAGGGAGATACCATACTTTTCAGAGTCTGGTCCAGGTTGATTAGGGAGGGGAGATATCACATGTTTCAGAGTCTGTTCTAAGAATATCAGGGAGATATCACATGTTTCAGGGTCTGTTCTGGTTTGATCAGGGAGATATCACATGTTTCAGGGTCTGTTCTAGATGATCAGGGAGATATCACATGTTTCAGGGTCTGTTCTAGGATGATCAGGGCAATACCATACGTTTCAGGGTTGATCAGGGAGGCAAGATATCACTTGTTTCAAGGTCTGTTCTAAATGATCAGGGAGATATCACATGTTTCAGGGTCTGTTCTAGGATGATCTGGGAGATGCCATACATTTCAGGGTGTGTTCAAGGTTGATCAGGGTGGCAAGATATCACTTGTTTCAAGGTCTGTTCTAGGATGATCAGAGAGATATCACATGTTTCAGGGTCTGTTCTAGGATGATCAGGGAGATATCACATTGCAAGGTCTGTTCTAGGATGATCAGGGAGGGGAGGGGAGATATATGTTTCAGGGTCTGTTCCACGATGAGCAGTTACAGGATATATAATAACTACTAGAAATTGTGCTGAAACTGAATGCATGAAAATAGTGTACCATATTTGGAAGGCCTATCTTTATTTCTTTGTTAAATCTCTCATTAGAAAATTTCCCCATTATATTAAAATGGAAGGTGGGTTTCTGACCCTAAATTTTCTGTTCTTGGATGAATGTTCTGTGTGAAATTGTCATGGATGATCATATTTAATCATGTTTAGCTTGCAAACAGTGGGGACCCTGATCTGGAGTATTCTTGAAGGCAGATCTGGGTCTATGCTGTTCACAGGAGATGGAATGTTTACTGGATAACATTTGCTTATTGTATTAAATTCTTAATCAAATAATTATTAAAGGCACCATGTTGCAGGAACTTCATCTTTGTTCAACTTTCAATTTTTGTACAAACAGAAGATGATAGTTTGCATGCCAATTTTGACCTGTCAACTGAAATCATTCTGGGGCTAGTAAGCTTTTATGTAATGATGCCTATTTTAGTAATATAAAAAAATAAACTTCAAGAACAACAAATTCTAGCTTGCTACCTTCACAATTCATTATTCAGTATACTCACTCACTCCATTTACCATCAGGTCAGGGGGCCCAGGGTGGCAGAGTGGTCTAAAGTGTTCTGCATTACTGATCACTGCCATCTTACTTCTGTCCACATGGGTACAAGTCTTGGGCTTGTCCAATGTGGTAATGTGAGAAAGATTGCCAGTAGCTTCCCCATGGGTAAGTGGTTCTTACAGGGGTTTTTCCTCCACCAATTATATTGGCCACCATATATAGTCTATCTTGCACTGAAAAATGGCATTAAACCTAAAACAACAACAACCACCTTCAGGTTAAGGTCACTGTAACATTCGCATGATGATTTTGGTTAAAGATCTGTTTGACTATATTTTCTAAACCCCATAATAGATATTCTTTATACTTAGGATAAATCATTAAAAAGCTAAAACAATTCATTCTATAAAACATAGGTTCATCCTTTTACTATGGTGTCAAGGTCACAGTAAGAGAAAATTTTCATTGAGGTTTTGGTTTCAGATTTTTCATTTGCCCATATTTTCTGAAACCCTTGATAGGTTCTCATGATACTTGGCAGAAATCATTATAAAGCTAAGAAAATGTATTTTGTGACAAACTTGCTCACCCCATTAAATGTGAATTCAAGGTCATAGCCGTAGAAAATTGCATTAAGGTGTGGTTAGTTTTTTTTCGTATGCTTATATTTCCTAAGCCCTTTGTTGTTTTGGACTTTTTTCATACATGCATTCAATCAATCTGAAATTAAGACAGTTTTATTCAGCGATATGCTTGCTTGCCCCTTTGACCCTTAGGGTCAAGGTCACAGTCACTGAAAATTTGCATGAAGATTTTGTTTCAAGTTATTTTAATATGCTTAATTTTCCTTGATGGTCGTCACTCATACATTGGATGAATTATTATGCAAGCATATTTTCTCATCTCCATGTGAATTTTGTTCTGTGCATACATACATTTTTCTGTCCTAAGGTTGCTTTTATGCAGATATTCAATAGTTGCTAATTTAATATATATGTTGAAGACTAGATTACATTTTTACACGTCTGTGCCTCTGTAACTTGTAGAGTTATGGCCCTTGTTTGCTTTGAGCTCATTTGCTTACTTTTGACCATAGCACACTCTATCAGATAGATTTAACTGCAAGCCTATATGCTTAATTTTGACCATAGTATACTCTGTCAGATAAATCTAACTGAAAGCCTGTATGCTTACTTTTGATCTTATGCAGATGAGTTAATTAAATTTTCACACTTTTTATTACAAATTTTTATTGTATGATTCTCACTTAATTTAAATTTAAATAAAAACAACATTAAAACCTGGAGGGAAAGAGGTATGTTGTATGCACAGATTACCTCAGACCATTCAAGTCATAACCAGGAAATAACGGACATGATATTTTAAGTGCTTCACTACACAGACTTTTATTAATATTTACATAGAAATATTACTCATTTTTTAACAAGTTAACCAGAATTTATGTCTCCATATTAACCTGTTGGCATTGCCCATGGTTTTGCTTTTGTCATTTTGTTGGGTACCATTTTTCTCTTATCATTATCAACAAAAATCTCTTATGATATGCTCTTGCTCAGTGATAAGATCCTCTCCTCACTTTAAAAATTCTAATAAATCTTAATTATAAAAATCCTCCCCTCTCCTTAATGCTGTGAGTTTGTCTGTAGAGATGATGAGGACCACTTTAGTCATCAAATGTTTGAGGGAGGGTCGACAGGTGGGTGCACAGGTTTGCCCTGAATGTTCTGTGACAGTGTGGACAGGGAATAGCAGCATATCCAATCGTGGGGTAACTGGCTCAGGCTTTCCTGGCCTGCCGCAGTTGGCAGTCCTGTTGACCTCACAAACTGGCTCAGGCTTTCCTGGCTGCCTCAGTTGGCAGTCCTGTTGGCATCACAAACTGGCTCAGGCTTTCCAGGTCTGCCTCAGTTGGCAGTCCTGTTGACCTCACAAACTGCAGCAGCTTTTCTGAGGGAGGAGCACCACACACTCCCGTTTTGGGCAGTCTGCTCCCACTTGTCAGTGTTATAGGTGTCTCTCCCCCTCCAACAGGTTTCACATAGGAAAACTATTTAAATTTATTTCTCCTTAAACGATATCCATTGATGGTAATATGTTTACAGAGCAGGGAGAGTCCACAGTGGAGAGAAGGGGATGCACCCTACGTGATATTGAGTATAGTCATCATATAAGCACTGAATATTAATATTTTAATATTTTAACGTTACATGTACTGCTGAATGCAGAGTCTTGCATGTCAGTGTAACCTACTAAGGTCTTTAATCAAACTGATAAAGGAAAAGTTAAGCTGAAATCAAGAATGCTACACCCCATTGTGTAATAAGAGTAGTTACCTTTTTTTATATATGTGAATATATTTTGTACTTTTTTCGTTCAGGGTAGAGAGCTTTCCGATGCTAATGCACAGAAGCAGCAGCAGGACCAAAGTCATCCCCAGGCTCCCATGATGATGTTCAATCCAGCTCAGTTCCAGGGTGCCCAGGAAGCAAGCAAAGGGGCAGGCACAGGGAACAGGCTTACACAAAGAAGGACATATCCTAAATAATGAAAATATTCCTCTTAGTTTTTATTCATTTTTTTTTTTTCTTTTGTCAGTGGGAAAGATTTCTGGAAAAGTGACAAATAGAAGGCCAAAGACAAAGAGCAGATGGAAGGAAAGAGAAATGTACATCAAACTGCCAAATATCCTTTCCTGTTTCCCACATGTTATATTACATGGATAGAAAAGAAAGTTGCATGATAGGTGTGCAAGTGAACATTTAGAAAAAATAACAAGTGACACCAAAGAGAAGAAGAATGAAAAGAGAATATGATATCAGTGAAAACCTTTCTCAAAAATTTGATTTTTTTAATTAAAAAATGATTTTATGCTATGCCTTTTTTTTGTGCTCTTTTTAGGGGTCAGATATTTAATACTTGCAAGTGTGATGTCAGGTTTTGGTTTACTGTGAATTTTTTATAACTAAGTGCTTATTTTAAATTGAACATCAAGACATTCATTTAAATGTCTTACATTTCAAACAAAAATTTATCTGTTTGATAAGCAGTGTAATCTACATTCAGCAAGTCATGCGGTGCTGGTCTTTATTTCACTTTTTCTTATTTTCAACCATGATCTCAGCTCTAAACATACACATGGGTAACAGTAAAATCACAGCACATTATCATCTGAAATCACGACTCCACTTCAGGATTTTCTTGGAGTGAGTTTGATGTGAAGAGGGGAGCTATTTTGAGAAAGAGTTATATAAGGCGAAACTCAACTCAAAGAGAAAAAGAGAGAGAGAAAGGGAGAGAGTATTTATTCAAACTATTTTTTTGTATTATTTACTATTTTCAGTGTTGTCCCTAGGCTGAGTTAGGAAGGTGCTGTACCTTGTCTTTTTGTAGATAACCCTTGCCCTCACTGAGGTACAACTAGTCCTCATCCCCAGATGTTAATAAATAACATATGTTACATATATACCTTGGACATCACCATGGCAACATTTACCCATTTTGACTTGAAGTACAACTATTACCTTGAATGCATAAGTATTCCACTGGTCCATGTTGGAATTTTGGGGGTAAAGTGACTCTCTGGATTGAAATTGGGTAAAGTGACTGCCTGCCAGAATAGGTTTAAGTTGGGAAATAGATAGAAGCTAGTGTATGGTGGTCAAAGTATAGAATGTATCAATATTTTGCTTAAAACTGCTGTTTTCTAAACCTTTGAACCAAATAGTATTAAAATTTAAACCCCCAAAAATTTAAAAAATTTCACTATTTGCACCAAATTTGTCATTTGACTTGGCTTTTGCAAAAGACAGTAGCCTCAGAAATAAGTTACTGTTGAAACTGGTTACAAAGATTGAAACTGGTTACAAAGATCGATGTGAATGTCATCTCATCCTTGTTTGTTTGGTGTTTTTTTTTTTTTCTTCAAAATAAAATGTGACATATTCTTGTTTACCTTTAAAAGCAATGAGACTACAACTTCCGTAAAGTAATAATTTCATCTTTTTTTAGGTAAAGCTGCATGAAACTTCACTTGCATGTTCAAGCTTCCTGTGTGAATTATTCAGTGGAAATCTTCTAGATTGAAACATAATTGTAGACATGAAGCATTAACTGTAGACGTGAAACATAATTGTAGACATGAAGCATTAATTTAACAAGGAGTTGATCAGTAGCTTGAAACCTTTACATTGCTCTTTGAACAGAGGAAGAGACTTGTTGATATTGTACTCGGAATACAAAAACACTCAATTGTCCAAAAGAGGTGATTGAAAACAAAATCTGCATAAGTCGGCTTGTTTGGTTGAAATGGCAGGTACTGGGGTGACTATTTCAGAATAATCACTCACAAGCATGGACCCTTGTATGCGTAGACATACCCTCTCTCTCAATGGGAATGCCTTCAAAGGAGACTTTTACCAAGCGTAAAATGCCTTGACAGCATCTTCTTTGGTTATTGGTCATGGACAACACTGATGTAATATTATAAAATAATATGCCTCACAATGAGACAAATATATCTTGTAGACAAGTTTTTGTGCAATGTTCATGTCATAATTTTGTATATTGGGTGTGTGGTTTTATTTCGTAGAAGATGTTTATTTCATTTGTATTATGATTGTTAGCTGATCAGCATTTAATAAATGTAAAATATATAAACAGATAAAATCAAATCTTTTGTGTTCCATATGAAATAATTTATTGATTGAAAATTATGCTTAGGCTAGGGTTAGAAATAATAAAACTCGGAGCTTGAGTTTGAGTGATCAGCCATTCAGAAATAATGTTTATAATGGAACATCATTTGTGATTGATTCCAACAAAGTCTCAAGCTGATGTCTTTTATGATCTCCAGGCCAGATCTACAGGTACATAAAGCGACAACTGATCATGGTCTGTGTTGTACATAAGGCACCATAGTCTGTGCTCTACATGTATATAAAACACCAGCTGATCATGACCTGTGCTTTACATGTACATAAGGCATCAGCAGATCATGGTGTGTGCTGTTTGTTTAAACCAACAGTATAGATTCTATCTTTCTCTGGTGCAGTATTCAACATCAGATCTGGGTCTATACTCCATGCAGGTGTATTTGTATTGTACTTGTTCAAATACAGGTGTATGTGTATTGTATTTGTTCAAATACAGGTGTGTGTGTGTGTTTGTGTATTGTACTTGTTCAAATACAGGTGTATATGTATTGTACTTGTTCAAATACAGGTGTATGTGTATTGTACTTGTTCAAATACAGGTGTATGTGCATTGTACTTATTCAAATACATCATGTCTTTACTGTTTGCATTAGTTTCTTGACCTCTTTTGAAGGAGGGATGTCTTTCTCTTTCATATTTATTTCCGTAATGTATGGTAAGGGAATTAACTGTTTCCCCAGCTAATGTCAGAATCAAATTTACAAAATTCTTTGGGTACAAATTTAACTGCCCGGGTTACTTAGACACCTTATATAATGGTGTCTAAATGACACAAATACATGAAGTTTCAATGATATAATTCTTCCTCATGGAAGGCTGTTAAAATTAACGCGTTATCTTTTTACCCCCAAAAAATTGTATGGTTGGGGCATATAGTGTTACCTGTGTCGGTATGTATGTCTTCTGGTTGAGGTATATCATTAGTGCACATCAGTTGTCTGTCTTTCCTTTCATCATGAATTTTGTTTCCACTTGATGACCTTTTAAGGTTATGAGAAACTGAAACCAAATTTGGTATGGGTCTTAGTATGACCTACAATAACTAATTTACTAACAAAAGCTGATGGAGTGATGTCCACTCTAAGACTTTAAAATCTGGAGTGAAGTCCCCTTCAAGAATTTAAAACCTGGAGTGATGACCCCATTCAAGACTTCAGAATTTGCCTTTGCATTACGAAGTATATTTTTGCAACATCTTATCTTTTAGTTGTAGATTTTAAGGGAAAATATATGCAGTGATAATTAATTTATGCCTAAATAAAGTTTTTCCTGACTGGTAATTTAATGATTATCGAATTGCTTACTTGGCATTCGGGATAAAATGTTCTACATTCTAGTTTTTGGTGCTTTATGGCACAGAAACACAAGTAGGTTATTTAGTGCTGAGGCAGTTGGAGTAAAGTGCCTTGCCCAAGGATGCATCACAGTAGCTGACCCAGGCTGGTCCCACGGTACGATTTTAACCCACACCCTTTTGGTCATTAGTCTAGCATGCTATTCCACTGGGCCACCATGTCTCTGTTCCACATGTAAGGTGCTAAATAATAAAATTGTTCTGAGTGAAGGTTGTTCAAAAATTGTCATATTTTCCCATGTGTAATGTTAGGATCCAGGGTCTAACAGATCTTGTGCCCCTATATAATGCCAGGGTCCAGCGTCTAACAGATCTTGTGCCTCTATATAATGCCAGGGTCCAGGGTCTAACAGATCTTGTGCCCCTATATAATGCCAGGGTCCAGGGTCTAACATATCTTATGCCCATAGCCCAAGGCTACCTGAATACTTGACCTGGTCTATCGCATGTTGAATTCAGGTAGTCCATTGGGCTGTGGCATACAATCCTGACTTTTTGCAATTAAAAGGTTCCTAAAAATATTTAATAAATAACAATATGTATGAATGAGTAATAGAGCAAAAGAAAGCAATATCGAGACAGTTTTGTATTATTGTTTTTCTCATACATAATATAAACTGTATAAAGCCAGGTCCTGTGACTTTAAGTAAACATACCCATGAAAAGATGAGAAGATAAGTAGCTGAATGTATTTATTCATTGGAATATTTTTATTGGCTTCTTTTGGAGGATGGTTTACTTTCAAGGTTTGCAAGTTTGAGAGTAAAATTTCATGAGAAAGGAGGAAAATGTTATCTTGCTATGAAATTAATGTGTTACATGAAAATGAAAGAATTTTTAATTTTTTGTTAATGCACCATTCTGTGAAATCATGTTGTTTCTTATTTAATTCATTATTAATTTTGCAACAAAATTTTGATATATATAATTTAAAATATATGCATTTCCTCAGTGAAGATGCAAGTTTCCAGTCTCAGCAGATTAAGATATATCTATACATAATATGCATTAAGAATAGGTGGTTTATTTTTTAAATTACTTTTGAGAACAAAACCTTTTGAAATTGGATGACATATTTTTGTGGTCGGTCTGCTACATCAACTTAATTTAAAATTTTAAGAGCAGTCACACCCTGATCTGCCATTAGAGTTGGGTGTGTGTTGCACTGAAATAAAGTGGAGTGACAAATATATTACAGTTATAACAATTGCTTTATGAGAGGTAAAGCATATTGCAGCTTGAACAATATAGATTTCATTGCAAATGAACATTCCAATATTAATTTCTGCACTTTTCTAAGGAAGTAGAATGAATCCAATTTTATCTGATGGAGTTAAAATGCCTTTTAGCCTTTGCACTTTACATTCATGGGTTTTTTGTTAGGGGGTTTGCATGGGGGTAAGCATCCCTTTTTCAAATGCCATAGATATTCCTGTTTAATTCTGATCCAGCTGCAGTGTTTGAGACCCAGATCTGCCTTCATATAATGCACCACAGGTCTGGGTTTGTGCATTTTGTTAGAAGTAATCAGTGGAACAAACAACATAGATTCTGATCTGCTGTTGTGTTATGTGACAGAAGGTCAGTGTCTGTGTTGTTTGCATTTTAGACTTGTAAGCAAGTATAGAAGGTAATGATCACATGGTATTTGCATACACTTATGACTACCGTGGCAGTCACTTTCAATTTGCAAAAACAATCCTTTCAGACCTTTAGTTGATCTTGTATATGTTTTTATGTGTTATCTGATAATTGTAAAACTTTTGAGCTTCTAAAGATTAGATACTATACTAGTTCCACATTATCATTAGTTAAGGAGAAAAATCTATATTTTAAAGTAAATCTGTGACAACAGTTGTAGAAATAACACACCAAAAATGAGGTACAAGAGCTATTTTATAAGAAAACTTAGTGTTGGATGCATGGATCTGGAAAAGGTGACAAGTTTTACCATGTAATTTTGAAAATGAAAAAATATTAACTTCTGTTTTATCCATCTTTGCATTTACTACAGTGATTAAAAGTCCACCTAATGTGGGATATATCTGAACATATGGTCAGCCTGGACAGCAGTGAAAATGATTTTGTTGACCTGGAACACAGTGATCCTTATTTCATATACCTGCTTTTTTTTTAATGTTACAGAGTTTTGCTTTTAACATGTTGTGGAAACAGTTGGACGGTATGGCCATGAGATTTTTACACAAGTTCACAGATTGCAAATCACACTTTAGCATAAATAATCCAAAAATATATATGGGGAAAAAATGCTGCAGAAATGCTATTTTTCTATTCAAAATTAATCTCACTGAATTTGACTCTGAAATTTCCCCAAATTTCAGTCTGATCACAGGCATGGTTTTCTTATAGTAATTTGTTTTAGTGGCATTATTCCATAAACTTGTAGGAGAGTGTTATCTTTATAAGCCTGTTGTAGGAAAGTGTTATCCTTATAAGTCTGTTGTGAGAGAGCTATCCCATAGACTTGTAGGAGATTGCTATACCTTAAGCCTGTTATAAGAGTGCTATCCCGTAAGCCTGTTGTAAGAGAGTGCTACATCTTGCCCTATTTAGATTGCGGCTTATTCTCGTTGGGATGCATCATCCCTCTTTGGAGATTGTCTTGTCCTAAATCTCCCATTACATTTAATAAAGTCTCAATGTGAAGTTTGGGCATTAACTTTGCATTTTGACTTGCATTGCAAATGTTATCTTCAGTGCACTTTGTGGAGTGAATAAAACTGACATTTAAGGTAAATTGGATGCTTTCAGAAGAGAAATTACCTTTGCTTAGAATTCACCGACAGGCATCCAGCACATTACCATGCTTAGAATTCCCTGATAGACATCCAGCACATTACCATGCTTAGAATGCCCTGACAAACATCCAGCACATTACCATGCTTAGAATGCACTGACAGGCATCCAGCACATTGCCATGCTTAGAATGCCCTGACAGACATCCAGCACATTGCCATGCATAGAATGCCCTAACAGGCATCCAGCACATTGCCTTGATTAGAATGCACTGACAGGCAATCCACACATTACCATGCTTAGAATGCCCTAACAGGCATCCAGCACATTGCCATGCTTAGAATGCTCTGACAGCCAATCTGCACATTGCCATGCTTAGAATGCCCTAACAGGCAATCCACACATTGCCATGCTTAGAATGCCCTGACAGGCATCCAGCACATTGCTCTGACATAGTATAGAGATGACACTATAGAGGATATGGTTTATTCCCTCATTTGAACAGAATCACACTTTTGATATTTTTAACTTTCTTGTCCTTTTTTTTTTTTCATTAACCCTGTAAGATGTATCAGAAGGAATAATGGAATATGTTTGCTAACTGCAATATGTCACACTCTGAAAAGGAATAATGGAATATGTTTGCTAACTGGAATATGTCACACTCTGAAAAGGAATAATGGAATATGTTTGCTAACTGGAATATGTCACACTCTGAAAAGGAATAGTGGAATATGTTTGCTAACTGGAATATGTCACACTCTGAAAAGGAATAATGGAATATGTTTGCTAACTGGAATATGTCACACTCTGAAAAGGAATAATGGAATATGTTTGCTAACTGGAATATGTCACACTCTGAAAAGGAATAATGGAATATGTTTGCTAACTGGAATATGTAACACTCTGAAAATGCGTTCTTTGGTAACAAGAAACTGATGTTTACCATGTTTAATAGTATTGACCTGGGAATTAAAATTATGCTTTTTCACAATATATCAGTCAAATCACCACAATAATCAATGTTGAGGTGCTTGAAGGTCTAGCTTGTTCAGTAGATATTGTATTGCAGTGGCTGTGAATTTTAATGAATGACTTGATTAAAGTGCCCTGGAGTTTATCTTTTTATTAGAATATTTATTATAGCTTAGTCTATTGTAGATATAGGTATACCAGTGTTAATGCATATTGCCTGCACTGTAAATTTTGCAATACCTGGGGTTTTTCTTTAAGAGTAAGGCCCCAATCAATATTTCAAGGAATAGCAAAACTTATTGCATTTATTTCTACCCTTTTGGTAATTTGTAGTGATGTATATACTGTTGTTGAACTTGTAAATCCCTTATGCATATGTAGCGGTTCATTCTTTCCATAAATACATTCCATGATGTCAGTAACTGCCTTGAACTATTTATTTGCACTTTTACAGGAATACATGTTTGAAATGAAACTTTTGTTAGCATTAACTGGAGCATGTTGTAAAAAATATGACGACCATGAAATAAAAAAAAGATAAGTGTTTTATATCAGATATGTCACTTCCTGCTTTGAACATTTGTTTGATATGCTATTTATATGATGGAGTTATGGCAGGATAATGTTTATGAATATTTAGGAAAGTATAATAGTCACAAAATGCTCTGCATTTCTATTTATTTGATGAAGTTCATTTATGGATAATATTTAGGAAAGTGAGAGAGTGAGCGAGTGTTTTGGATTATTAATGTAGCTTTAACAATTTTTCAGTCATTGCTACAATGTCTGCAGTGTGGCAGTTTATAGTGATGTCTAGCACTGAGGCATCATGGTGCAGACATCATCCTGACACCAGGCCGATCAGTCCTAGCATTAACCTCTTAATGCTGAGCGCCAAGCAAGGCAGCTGCTAGTACCATTTTTATAAGTCTTTGATATGACTTGGCCGGGGTTCGAACCTGTGACCTCCTGCATCCAAACCAGATGCTCTAACCACTTGGCCACCGGAGCGGTCTTTAGGAAAGTACAGTAGCTGCAAAATGTAATGCATTGCTAAGAACATACAGACACACCAAGGTGATTGATCAGTAGAATCAGTTTCTGCAAAATCTTTTGGGATCAGCAACCATGAAATTGAGGAAATGTGGGAAAAAAAGGTTGTATAAAGATATTTAAGTGATATTTACAAGTTGGAATTTATTTTAAAATTGTTTAACTTCAGAATCCAATGGATTCCATTCAAACATGAAAGGTAGTCCTTGGCATCTTATAATAAGCCCAGCTTTCATGAACAAGAACTGAATTTGCTTACATTGAAGATGCTTTGGGTAACTTTGACACTTAAGAATAACAATGGCCGGATTTTTAAAGTTTGGTTTTATGAGGTTTCAGCACATGATAGGCTGTATATAGGAGCAAGTATATTTGGTGGAGGAGGAACCTGAGAAAACCCAGGAAGGAACCACTGGCCTACAGGAAGATACTGGCAGACTGTCTGACATAACACACATTTTCTGAGTCAAGGCTTGAATGCATGTGGACAGAGATGAGATGTCAGTGAACTGAAAAGGCGAGTGCCTTAGACCACTTAGCCACCAATAACCTGACCAGACTTTCAGATGTTTAATATAGTGTTATTTAGTTGCCATGTATGCCTGTTATAAAAAGTACTCAGCAGAGCGGTGTGACAGTTCTCAGATTTCTAGTATGAAACTGTAAATTGCTGGATAGGTTCAACACCATCTTTGCACAAAATTCTCAAATTTTGAAGTGAATATATAGTAAGAAATTATATTTGTTAACTGTGTATGTTATTTTGTATATCTTTGTTTCATGATGGTTCCTTTTGCGTTTTTCAGAAATTGTGCACAGCCAAGAAAACTGTCATTTATGTTTCTAAGTGTAGTCCCACATTTTTGTACATAACAGTTCCTTAATTTTATGTGTTCCCGTCGAAATGCATCAGATATTCTCTGTGACTTGGGAACACTTGTCTAATAAAAATGTCAGTAAGTCTCAAGTTGGTTTGAATAAATTCGTAGAAACCTTGGTAATGCATGTTTCTATAGTCAAACACTGTCATGGAAGCCTTGGTAAATATTTGTTAGTATAGTGAACTACTGTTACAGAACCATTGATAAACACGGTTTATGTCTTAAACACTTTTTTGTATATAAGAATATGTAAGAAAATCATAATACTTAAGAATTCTTAAGAAATAAATTTGATTTTATTCACAAGAAATTTATGGAAGATTTTTAGTAATTTATTTTTAAAATTTTGTGTTACCCCTTTTAGTCATTTATGCACTGGCAGAGTACGAGTCTGTGCTGTTTGCCCTACTGATTATTGGACCATTCCCACCCCAACACCAACCCACTTTGAACTATTGTTATCCAGCGTCTCCAGGATACGTCTAAGAGCAGTCATGACCCATTTGCAGCCAGGCCGCTAACTACTGTGAGTTTGATGCACTCCAAAACATGGCAGTAAGGGATGCAAGACTATGACAGTCATGGATCAAACCCACTTTGTCTAATAGTCAAGAGCACATACCTTTAGACCTGAAGGCCCAAACCAGATGAGCTGGTTACTAATTGACCTCATGTACCTCATGAAAGTGAAATTATTTAAATTGATTTTAAAGCAAACATTCTAACAAATTACCTGCTTTTGTTAGCTATGATGTTTGCTTTAAATTGTCAATTCACGTAAAGTGGAAAACTTTGAAGGATATCACCAACCTTAATGGACATTATATACCCTTGCAGATTAAAATATGATCATTTTATAAGTGCAAACATTTGTACATTAACAAACGGTCAGTTTAAAAGTGCAAACATTTGTATTGCATCCAGATTGATGCTGCGTAGGGCTTAAAGGTCAAATATGATTTCCGTATAAAGTTATCTTAGAATCTGAAAACCTAGTATTTATATTTCATTGTTGAGGAGTAATTGCAGTGGAAAGTGTTTGAAAAGTTGGCTCAAGTATTATCTGAATGTGGAATTGGTATAACAGTTGAAAAGGAACTCGTGTACAGAGTATTGGGTAAGAAATCTGCGATAGGTTATGAAATGAACAGCGATCTTGTGGAAATTTAAGAAACTGAAGGAACTAAATTTGCAGTTATTATGACTATAGTTTTAATCTAAGTAACAGAAGAAACAAAAATAAGTTTTGTAAAATTCAACAAATAATTTTTCTCCTTGGAATATTTCTGTTTATCACAACCGTATACAAAATTCTAAGACACAGTAGAATGACCAGGATATAGGTCAGAAGTTTATTTCCAGAACATCCCAAGTTTATGATAAATTCTAGACCTGAACTCAAATATCAGGAAACAACATTTATACCTTCTAAACTTGTCACAGATCAGGTAGACAATAGATTTTCCATAGGAAAAACCAAGGTCCTGAACTCAAATCCTAGTAAACATTTTTTTTAAAATGACATGTAGACCTAAACTCATACCCACAATTATGGACATAGGTCAAGCACACAAGTTTATATACATAACAGTCAATTCGGTCATCACTGGATTGAGAGAAAAAGAGAAGTAAATATTGGATTGAACTACGAAAGTACAGCAAGATCTCGGCATATTTTGTAACTTGTAATATATGAAAACTACATTAAGATAATAAGTACTGCAGGTCCATTTCGGGGGCAAAAATTATCAACATCATCTCTTTCGAAATAAGCTGCGATTCTTTGAAATTGTTCATGATGGGCCCAGTCCTCTTGAACTGGCACCCCTTCTTCCGCACATAAAATTCAGCCATGTTCTATTTAGTATTTTGCCGCTCTTACTGCTCCATGAAAGCTTTCATGCACATATGTGATTGCAGTTCAAATTTCGGTACCATCTGGAAGATAACTGCTTAAATGTTTTTCTTCAATATTCTCTCTCTCTCTCTCTCTCTCTCTCTCTCTCTCTCTCTCTCTCTCTCTCTCTCTCTCTCATATTTGCCCGCTTAGTTTATCCTAATCGTTATCTAAATGGTATACATCCAACATTTGCTGTGATTTGTTAATATTAAATTATTCAGGATCGTTAAGTATAAGGAAGCAGGAACTATCTCAGGTGGCAGAAAATGTATTTACAACCCTCTGACACGAACTTTACCTCTGGCAGAATAATAAGAACGGGCATCATAAGTAGGAAAACCAATTAATAAGAGAGTTATCAATACCATTGTACTTTAATACATGTATTAGTCCTTTACGCCAAACACGATCAAATGATTCAGAGATCTCGCAAAAAGCACAACATATGCTTATTTTCAAGCAGAGTAAATATATTGTGGTACATATCTATGAGTTGAAATGCTGGATAATTGTTAGGAAGAAACGAGGATTGATATTTCAAGATGAGATCGTTTGACTGTTGATGGATATAGAGATGTTTAAAAATAATTATTTCCAAAACATTCCCAACAAAACTCAAAAGCAAAATAGGCCTCTAATTTGAAGGATCGCTAGCACACTCCTTTGTTTGCATTGCTTTCGAGGTTTTCCATAAGATGGAAACACTTTTTTAACAAGACATGTTGAATAGAATATAAAGTGTTTTAACTCTGGATAAGACCGTTCCTGTATGTGGTGACTCATTGTATCTAAACCACGTGCTTTATGGGTGGTGGGGGGTGGGGGAAGGTTAGTAATATGTTGATTACATCAGCAACGTCTTGTTCTGTTATTAATATATTAGTTTGTTTTCAGTTTTCAAGCTAATTTCCTGTATATTGACCTTGGTGTCATCGACCTTCGCTGTAGCAGCGAAAAAAGAATTAAAACATTTGGATTTTTCGTCATCGGAAAATGCTACGAGCCATTCCCATTAATGCTGCTTTAGTGGAGGCATTGAGGCTGAATACTTTTTCGTTCAGAATGACACCTAACTTTCCAATACTATGCTGAGTTTACAGCAACAGAATAAGTATTCTCTAATTTACCTATAAATCTTTTATTTGCTTTTTTTCTGGCTATGGACTTACGTTACGTATTTATTATTTTCTTAAAAAATTATTATTATTATTTATTTATTTATTTTTATATTTTCCCAGTTACATGGATTATTATTATTAATAGCTATTTTGTTATGCCGAGCTTCCTGCGTCTTGTGCTATCATACCAACATATGTCCCTCAACCCAACGGTGCTGTGCTAATGTTGTTGTTGTTGTGGGGCTTAACGCCATTTTTCAGCACACGATAGGTTATACATGGCGGCCAGTATTAATAGTGGAGGAAGAAACCGGGAAATCCGCGGAAAGAACCACCGACCCACGAGAAGCTATTGGCAAGCTTTCTCACATATCCACATTCGCCGAATCTTAGACTCGAACCCACTCAGACAGAGGTGAGATGGCAGTGATCCGTAACGGAGAGCTCTTTAGACCACTCGGGGCCCCACTGTGCGAATGAATAGTATCAATTTTTAGCATATTGAATATGTGAGGTCAACGTTGCAACGGCGTCATTGTCATCACGGTAAGTCCTGAACTTAGTTGTCCAGTCTATAGCTGTAATTTACTAACTTTTTCAAATTCCGCTTTATTACAAAACCATACTTCCCTCTTGTAAGATGGAAGATTCGTATTCAGCTGAGTAATTGAATAGGGGTATTGCGATTACGTACATTTATATCTACAGCGATACTAACAGAATGCAAAACATACAATGTTGGATATATAATAACTAGACCTAAGAGACTTGCAATGCTATCTGTTACTCTGGTTGGCTCAGTTATTATATTTTGCATGCTTTTAAGTATTGTCACCTCTCGGAGACCCTTGAATTCATCACTAAGTTCTCGTTTAAATTATCTATAATACAATGAATCTCCAGCTAAGTCAGAATATTTATTGATTCCCAGATGTGCGATGACAGATGGAGGACCGTAGATAACTAGTAACAGATATGTCATACCTTTTATACATGTTTCTGTCCCTATCCCTTCAATGTTACACGTCAACAGATAGATACATGGTTTTAAGAACACATTTTTTGAAATATTGATCATTATCCATACTCACAAGCATAGATTTTTTTCAATCAAGCCTAATTGTTTTATGATAGCCGTCTACTGTAAGATCATCGTCAATAATGTTATAATCTAGACGAGTCTCAAAATATAATGTCAAATTATGTAGCGACGAAATCTAATGTATGGGGAACAATTCTAAAAGATAACGTACTATCCGTTAATGACGTAAGTATAATGTTGATGATGTAGGAATCAGATGAATATGATACAGATATTGGGCCTGGATTCAGCACAGTGTCTCCGGATTACAAAAGAACGAAAAATATCCATAATATACAATTGAACAAATTTCGAGAACACTAGAGTAGCAAAAGTAGTACCCCTGGAATGAATTTTATCATATCTGTTAAAATAATATGGCATGTAGCAGAAACTGATAATTGAACATTACAATGTATGAACCGTACAAGGAGAAACAATTTAAAAACACTTTTTTTAAAAAGCTCTCATTATTTACCGCATCAGTAAAATTTTCATACTAGATGCACATCCAGCTCTACAAAGGAAATGTCCTATACTTATTCTGCGTGAGAAAGTTGAGCAAGGCATAATGTGCAAAAAATAAATGTTAATGATCAGACTTTGATCCTACTTTAACTCTACAAAAGAGCATATTTCATATAGAGAAACAAAAATTGCAAACTGCTTCGATCAAAAGTTTAATTAAAAAGGAGTGGGAATAGCAAAATGAAAGATTAATGCATAGATAATGAAGGATTAACTACATAGATAATGAAGAGAAAATAATGTGACTGTACATTTATGATAAAGATGCACTAGACTAATATTTATATTAAATGCATGCACTGTACGGATAACATGAGCACAGCTTATACGGTTAGTCCTAGGTGTCGTGCATGTTGCTTAATAAATTATATTATTATAAAGTATAGAGCCCGGATTTATACGGTTTTGCTTTCAACAGTTTTCAATTGTGTAAACGTTGCATACATGGGTTTATCAAACAACAACAACATTTTAAAAACATAAAACTTATATACCTAGATTTATTAATAAAGTCACGGTTAATATCGGGTTGAACTGTTTGTTTCTACAACATTGTTTGGTGTTTTTGAGATCAGGCTAAAATACGCCGATGACACTTTTAGGAAAGGTTTCTTGCAAGAAAAAGATACGGACTAAGATGAGTATCTAATTATAAATCTGACAAATAAACAATCCACCACAGACAAAAAATAAAAGATAGTGAGAAAGATGAAAAGGTGCGGACAAATTATGTAAAGGAATCGATGAATGGTAATCAAGTCTTTGACAAACCGACTATCGATCCCAGGGTTCAGGTTGTGGTCAATATTTATTAAAGTGGTGAAAATATGAAATCGGTAAATTTTAAATCGGGCCAACAGCAAACTGAGTCTACACCCATGGATAGGTACACATGGTTATTGATTTACAGAACCATAATAATAGTTAGCTATACATGATTATTGATTTACACAACTGTAATAGCAGTACACACGGTTATTGATTTACACAACTGTAATAGCAGTACACACGGTTATTGATTTACACAACTGTAATAGCAGTACACACGGTTATTGATTTACACAACTGTAATAGCAGTACACACGGTTATTGATTTACACAACTGTAATAGCAGTACACACGGTTATTGACTTACACAACTATAATAGCAGTACACACGGTTATTGATTTACACAACTGTAATAGCAGTACACACGGTTATTGATTTACACAACTGTAATAGCAGTACACACGGTTATTGACTTACACAACTATAATAGCAGTACACACGGTTATTGATTTACACAACTGTAATAGCAGAATTACATACGGTTATTGACTTACACAACTATAATAGCAGTACACACGGTTATTGACTTACACAACTATAATAGCAGTACACACGGTTATTGATTTACACAACTGTAATAGCAGAAAAGTACACACGGTTATTGATTTACACAACTATAATAGCAGAATTACATACGGTTATTGACTTACACAACTGTAATAGCAGTACACACGGTTATTGACTTACACAACTGTAATAGCAGTACACACGGTTATTGGCTTACACAACTGTAATAGCAGTACACATGGTTATTGATTTACACAACTGTAATAGCAGATAAGTACACATGGTAATTGATTAACACAACTGTAATGGCATTGTACATAGTTATTGATTTGCACAACTGCAATGGCAGTACATAGGTTATTTATTTACACGAAATGTAATGCCAGATAAGTAAACATGGTTGTTGATTTGCACAACTGTAATAGCAAATATGTACACATGGTTATTGATTTACACAACTGTAATAGCAGTTCACATGGTTACTGATTCACACAACTGTTGTGTTAGTAAACATTGTTACTGATTTACACAAATGTAATAGCAGATAACTACACGTGGCTATGAACTACACAAGTCTAACAAGATGAACGGGTTAAGGTCGGATTATAACAAGGAACGCTTTTTAATGGTGACAAAAATAGAGTGTTTATTGATGAACGATTCAATGAAAAAGACTGTCTGATTCGTGCACCCACAAAATCCAAATACTGGATATTTAACAAAATATGCACAAACCTGATAATGTATTTCGATTTAAATGAAATGTGAACTGATATGCGAGCGAAAACCTTAAATAGTATGAAGAAACAATGATCAACGATTCAAAGTGATTCCACACAAACAATGGAAAAAATGAGTCACGTAAACATTGACAATGTCCACACAAATAGTAATAAATTATATAGTTCCCTCAAATAGTGATGTATGATGAGTTTTCACTCAAATAGTAAAATATGATGCGTTTTCACTCAGATAGTAAAATATGATATGAAACATTGGGACATATATCTTGCGGAGTCGAACACAAAGCTAAAAGGTCTTCTCAGCCCCAACGCTCTGTCGAATGGTTGAGGAGCCACCACGAACGATCTGCCCCTCCTGGTCTGCCTAGAGATCCGCAGAATCTCTTGTTCTCTGCAGACCCGTTGGTCCAGAAGCCTTGGTTCTTCACCACGTGATGAACTTTATCTTCTTCCTGGCCAACTTCACCCTCGACAGCAGCACACTAGGTATAACACAACCCAAATTAGCACCACAGCTAAACAACACCTACAATACGGTGCATATACGGAGATACATCATAATTATCACTCAGTCCCTACTTCACTCCTTCAGCACTACAATCAGCGTTCACCAGTCACCATTCAATCAATCACCAATCAGTCACCAATCAGTCAGCTGAAAATATAATATCCGAATCCGTGTACTACAAATGACACTGTCATGTATAACAGCATGTAATGACGTTGTGTATTGCAAATTCGAGTTGATTATTTTATACAAATTATATTATTAGGACTACTGTGCAAGGTGATAATCAGGTTTAAAAGTGAACCTGTATCTGACAAGAATGTTATAGTACTTAACGTAACACCTTCTCTTCTTTAATAAATACAACAGTATTGCGAATATAATCGTTCTGTTAAGTTACACATAGGTAAACTAGGAAACAGACTATAACATTGCATTATACGACATAAGTCGGAATTACCTAAAAATACAAGATAAATGCGATAGTATAACAATTATATCCTATAATAAAATAGGAAAATAATATTTAACTCACGTACCTCTACAGCTGGAGATCGCATATCATTTAAGTAGACTGCTCACTGACAAGACTCTTCGTAATGTGATGTTTTACTCTACGATATGGTAATTTATACACAGGCCATGTAGCCATACACTGCCTGTGCGTTCAAGGTATATCGGACTACACCGGTCTACCTGCATATTTGCATCTATAAATAGCCTTAAACACAGTCCTTTGAAATTCTATCACAACAGCTATAGATCATAAGTTCTCAAACTATGGGACAAGAAAATGTTACAGGTAATATACAAAGAATACCATAAAGTGCGCCGTGGGTGCAGTTTGAGAATCATGCATAGATATTTCTATCCGCTAACAACAGCTTACAAGTTGTGTTGCGTGTTGGTAACAGTTTAGGATTCATTTTCGTTCGCCACAGTCTACAGCTACATTTATTTTGGATGGTAGATTTAAAAGACACACCAGGTAATTAAGCATTTATAATCTTATCTTGTCGATTATTTTAAAATTGATTATAACATCAATTCAGCATTATTTTTATCAATATAATTATAGTTCGGCACGGGCATTGAACTCCACAGATTGGTACCATGGTCCTAGCCAATTCATTCGCCGTTTCTTAGCTAATACAATGTTTATAGTTTGTTGTTTGTTTGATTTTTAGTTTCCTTGTTCTTTTCTTGTCTGCTTGATTTTGACGTCAGCTACTCGTTGATATCGGCATTTTACACCAGCCGATTCAGAGATTGGTAGCTAAGGGCTGGTTAGCAAATTAAATATATTTTAGTGCCAAGGCAAACTACTGTGTCAAAAATACATTGCGGCAGCATACAGGGTCTGTGCAGTCCTATAATCACTGTGCCACTACGGGTCTCCAAGCCAGACTTGGCAAATGACTTCCCTGAAGGGTGTTGATTCACAGATAGGTTTCAGAATTTTTATGTGACCGCAACGACGCCCGAAGGCATTGGGGCGGCTGTGTTATGTCAAAACATATTTAGGAGGCTCTGTCTTTTCTAGTTTGATTACGCTTTTCATGTTATTTTTTTATTATGCTTTACGTTTTGGTACATATCCCCTCCCCCCCCCCGTTTTAATTTAACAGGAAATCAATAATATATTCGTACTTTATACATTCTCATAAGAGATTATTTACACCTTCTCACAAAGGATTACATTGTCTGTTTATTTTTACCTTCTCATAAAAGATTTTGTTGTCTGCTTATGTATCACGGTACAGAAGGAATGAAGTATGAATATATTACCGATACACTATTGCATTAACAAATCTGGATTGACACATTGACATATTCATATATCATATACATTAAAAATTACAGGTTTAAAAATGTTGGCATAAAGCAATTTCATATCGTTAACCCCCTTTCCGGAAAGAGATTGCCACCTCACTGTGGGTATTTAACAGTATAGCTCAGTGTTGCCCAAAATGTGGTACTTGTACCACCGGAGGCACGCGGAATAGTTTCACGGGGTACGTGGCAGAAAACAAATCGCTACAATTCGCACTAAGAAAAACCCACTACAGCAATGGGAGAAGGGGTACACCGATAATACCGATGTCCCAAACGGGGTACGCGAATGTTATAAGTTTGGGAAACACTGGTTTAGCTGAATGAGCACTTGTACGACTTTCAACTAATTTAAAGAAATAGCTTTCAATGAATTCACATCAAATTGTACATTTGTATAAAATAGGACCATGTCTTGTATATTTTGTCGTAACTAATATCAGCTCAAAATAAATGAAGAGTTCATACGTTTCAGTATGCATTACGATAGAAATATATACAATGGCATGGTAACTACCTGATAGAAAGGGAAACAACTTATGACGTTTAACGAGTTAATACTGTTGGTAGCGATATCAGAACATTTGCTTTTTTTTTTTTTACATTTCAAAACCTATAACAAAGAATATATTTCTGAAAACTAGATAAATAGAGAATATAAAAATACCTAGTTTTTCTTATACACTAACCCCTTTTGGGGGGTGGAGCGAAGTGGGGTGGGACTGTATTTTGATGTTCGGTCATTTAAATATTGTTATGTCCAATCTTTGCCAGTTTAAACAAATAATAATGAACGTCATTTTAGGCTTTTCAACAGGATATTTACCTTTAAATTGCTTTTAAAAATGTGAACAAGAATAAAAAGAATTTTCATGTTATCATTTTCAATAAGAATTATTATTATTATTATTATTATTATTATTATTATTTCTCGCGTTTCAGAAGAAGGAATGAGATATAATGAAAATGATGATATTAGGAATGCAATTGATCTTGTTCATTTGTTTTTCTTTTAATTTTCAGGTTCCTTTATCATTCTTTTGATCCGTCATTTATTCTCTGGACAACACTTGAGCAAGTTATAATACATTTTTTGCCTTAAAGCTTTGCCAAATCTTCATTAAAAAGTATAAATACTTCTTGATAGTGATAAGTATTTGGATTCTAAATACAGGAGTTATTGATGCAAAATGGCGTTGAGATACACCACCATAAGTTTCGCGATTTCATTCCCTTCACCATCTCCCGAACTCCAGATAATAATAATAATAATAATAATAATAATAATAATAATAATTATTATTATTATTATTATTATTATTATTATTATTATTATTATTATTTAAAGAAGGTGATAGTCTTAGTTGCATGGAGCTAATCCTCCCTGTGGCCCTCTGCATATAAAGTACATGTACATAGTTGCACATACAATAATAATAATGATAATAATAATAATAATAATAATAGTTTTTAAAACAAACATTGATAATAAGCTAAATGCATATATGGACACAATATATAGAATATTTTGTAAGAACTCGCTCCACCTAGGTACACTGTGTTTATACAGGACAAAAATAGTGAGACAACAAAGTGGAAGATTTGAGAGTTCATACTATAAGTTTTAATATATTTATCAAACCAAACAGATTCCACATTAAAACCATTGCATAGATTTATAATTAAATGCATCTGCATT
>JAECUM010010851.1:0-46526 GCA_016617855.1 Megalonaias nervosa | reverse complement strand
CCCACCAGTATTCTTTCATACAGGTCAATCTTAAGGTATGAGGTTTTTGAAGCATCACTTATTCCATGTAAAAGACTAGTTGCCCCAATTCTACAATGAAATTTCATGTACTAAACCCTTTTGAAAGAGAGTCATGTCTATGAAACACTGGTCTTGAAAAAAAGCGAATCCACAGTTTCATACGATACCACTGCATTTTTCTCCTACTCACTTTCTCTTGTAATAGATGAGAACTTTGGTTATAGGTGTCTGAGAAACTCTTTGCTCCAAGGACCAGCTCAGTGTCACAGTTGTGGATGATATGTTTGTTGAGGCAAACAATACTGGTGGTGAGGGTGGTTCTGTAAGTGTAACATTGTCAAATTAATATCAGTAACAACATAATATTTAATCACAACAGACCATACTGATTGTAACTTTTCTCATGCTTTTTATTAATGATTTTCCAAGTTTGCAAATAAAGAAAGATAAAAATCTATTCTGTATTATTGCAAGCTAGTCCTTACTAGAAACAAAATCAATGATTATATTTTTTTTATGTGAACTAGTAATCAATTTTTGGTGTAAAATATGTTTCCTTAACAATACTTGCCCAATCATGATATCTAAGGAGTATTACCACTACCTCACAATCCACCCATCCCAACTTAATTTTTATCCAAACATTGTCTGCCCATATAAGTGGACATCAGACTATAGTTAGCGATCTTCCCTTGGATATAGGAATTACTACAAATCCCATCCATACCACAGTTACTACTGTAACAGAATGCACGCTCTGCCAGTAGCATGTAAATGTAGGGAGGAATGAAGGTTGTTTCCACGTTATGATCAGGTAAGTATTTTTTATGAAATATATTTCATTCCAAAAAGGGGTTTCTTCTTCAAAATATATTACCAGATCATAATACCATCGGGAACCAGGTAAGAGAAAATTCTAAACTAAATTGCACTGGTCTGGGGATTTAAAGTACCCTTACCTTCTGAGACAATTTACCACAGTAGAGTTGATGGTTGGAAGGTTGAAAGATCAAGGACATTGAAACACCTAAGTCTGTCTTGAGGAGGTCAAAACCCACTGGCCTCCTGAAATGATGGCAGGAGGTAGGTATCCCAGCCCTCTGTGCTTGCATCCATATAAATTGTAATTTCCAGAGGCCTGACTTGCAAGGGAATAACCAATAACACAAGCCAAGTGAGGTTGTCCCATATGCTGAGATCTGTTCGTGACAAAGACTGTTTGCTCAAGTGTGCAAGTTGCAGTTGCCACTGACTAGTTGTCTCATTGACTAGCATCTCAGGACTAAGATATTCACTGCCAAACTCATTGACTAGCACCTCAGGACTAAGATATTCAAACTGAAGAGACTCTGTAGATGGAGGAATTTTCTGTAGGAGTTTTTAGCTACTGAAAAACATTGAGATGATCTTCAACACTCCTTCCTAGGGAAGACAGACCCATCACAGATACATTTTGAATGCCATCCCCAAGTGGGTGAAATGTTGAGATGAGATGATGTCAGGTTTGTCCTTGCTGACAAGGATTTCAAGGCAATGTAGAAGTGAAACAAGGGAATTCATGTCTTGACTTAAAATGTAACTCAAATGGTGTTTCTGTAGTATATCATCCAGGTAGATGTAAGTCACAGATGAGGTGATGGTCTTAAAGTGAGACACTACTCAGTCCATAAGTCCTGTGAAGACCCATGGCCTGAGGCTGAGCCCTATATTGGAATACTATTTCCCTGAAAGCTAACCTCAGGAATTTCCTGGTGGGCTTATATATTGGAACATGCTGGTATTCATCTGGCAGAACTAGACTTATTGCAAAACCTCCCCCCCCCCTGAATGGTGTTTAGAACTAGTCTCTGCATCCCCATTCTGCAGCATAGTGGCTGTAATGAAAAGGGAGCTGGCCAAAGTGTGTGTTGGCCTTAGGACAAGTCTTGAATAAAAATCAGGTGACTTTGTCTTTTGTACAATCCCTACTACCCTTTTTCCAAGAAAGCTGTTTACTTCCTGCTTCAGAATGTTGACCTTGAAAGGAGGGATGTCTACAGCAGTGGGAGCCCTGGACAAGGGTGGGAGGGTGATCTGGAGCCCTTCAGGTTTGATGGCAATGGCTGCAATCTGAGTGGGTTTTTTTGGTGGGGGGGCAAAAGCAAAATACCAGTTTTAACTTCATGGTATTTATTAATTTAATTTTGTCAAAATTGTTTTCTTAACAAGTTATGAAGATATAATGCTTGGGTTGATGTTGTTTTTCTTCAAATCCTGTTCTGATACATTTGATGCACAAATTCAAAACACATGGGTTTAATTTTGGTCAAGGGACCCATACCAATACTGGAAACATATTATAATGGATGGCATTATAATGAGTTAGAGCTCTATCTACTGACAAGGGCTATATATAAATGTAAACAAGAGAAACCAATAATACTCAAATAGAAGCCCAAGTGGATTTTTGTCATTCACATATTTAATTTGACTTGAAAAGCAAAGATGTAAGCCAATAATTAAGCGGTCATGGGAGAGATTACATAAACATTTTCAATTCATTACAGTTCTATTTGAGCTGTCCAGTCAATGAGAGGTGTTTCAAGAAGTTTTCCATTAAGGTTAATGAAATGTACACATCTGTATGCAAAATATATATAACCTACATTAAAGGTCAAAATCCAAATGCAAACAAATAGAGCCAACACTAAAGGCCAAAATCCACAGGCAAACAAATAGAGCCAACACTAAAGGCCAAAATCCACAAGCAAACAAATACAGCCAACACCAAAGACCAAAATCCACAGGCAAACAAATACAGCCAACACTAAAGGCCAAAATCTACATGCAAACAAACAGAGCCAACACTAAAGGCCACAATCCACAGGCAAACAAACAGAGCCAACACTAAAGGCCAAAATCCACAGGCAAACAAATACAGCCAACACTAAAGGCCAAAATCCAAATGCAAACAAATAGAGCCAACACTAAAGGCCAAAATCCACAGGCAAACAAATAAAACCAACACTAAAGGCCAAAATCCACAGGCAAACAAATAGAGCCTACATTAAAGGGCAAAGTTCCTATTTATCTCAATGAGACAATAAAATAAGTTTAATAAAGTTAAGCTTCAAAGTGACAATTTAATTTACGCAACACTATTTAACATAACATTACTCATAAAAAGTCTATCTACATGCATATAAATCAAAATACAATCAGGTTCAATGAGTCAGATGCAAGATCACCAAAGGATATGAAACTTTACAAACATAAAACAAACATACTTTAAATCTTCATGTATAGGTCATTATGCACCAGCAGATAATCAGGGTCTACTTTGTTTGTTCTACTGATTACTCCTAACAAACTACAGAGACACAGATCTGCCAGTGCATTATGCAACAGCAGATCTGGCTTTGTGCAGTTTGTAGTTAGACCTGATTTATAAGTGAGTATATTCTGTAATTGACATACCCTTTCATATTGATAAAATTATCTCTGATTCAACAGTTGCAGCAACTGAATTTACAAATTTTAGGAATGCATTATGATTAGCTCAAGGCATTTTCAGCCTTAGAATAAGATGGGCAGACTGCGCAAGTAAGCCAGCTGATTAGGCAATGGATGTACATAACAAGACTTACCGATTACATACACTTGTATACTCTTCTTTCCCACTCCGGCAGGATTTCTCAAAAGACATGTATAATTGCCTGCATCTTCTCGAGTAACAAACCTGATGGATATGGAAAACTTGCCAGGCATACTGATCCGACCATTTCCAGTAGGACTGACTAGTCCACCGTTCAACCTCCATTCTGCTAGTGGATCCGGTATTCCATTGCCAAGACAGCTCAGCATTAAATTTTCTCCCTGGTACAAGACTGGGACTCCATCTATTCTTTCAACAATGGGTGGGACTGGGAAAGAAAAGCAAAATCATGATCATCATCATTATCAATACAACAACAATAATGAGGAACAATAATTGATATTTTAAATAGTAACATTACAAACAAATGGATATGTTTGAGCCAGTATTGGAAGTTCTAAGTAAAAAGAATTGTTAATATTTGTCCCAGCTGTATCAAAACCATTAACCTTTAACAGAATAGTCATTTAAATATATTACCCATCATCCCCTGCTAATGTTGAGACTCTACGCAAAACGTCATATAGCTGGGTACTCTTCAATGATAAACTACATGATACATTTTGTTTCCATGGCAACATAAAAAACGTACCTTTGACTGTTTGAGAGTTATGTTCTAATATAGAAATGTTTATGGGCAGATGGGTAAATAGATAGCCATATACCCCTGTATAACATACCAGGAAGATACCAAAATGGAATACAAATGCCCTGCCATCCCAAAGAATGAAATGCTGGTCATCATGACCTATTTACTGAAGTACACTCAGATTTGTCAGAGACAAATATATTAATTGGGAAACAAAAATGAATAGTCAGATGGACAGAGCTAACACTGTGTCCCTTTCATATTCTTAGTAATGCATAAAATGATTCTCTAAGACATGATTCAGATATGTTCAAGAATTTTATTCCAGTTAACACCAATAGCACCATACAACACAAAAGCCAGTTTACAACAGACATGAGGTCAACACTTTCACATGTAATAGAGGTCATCACTTAAACATGTTATGCAATTAAAAAACAATGAAAAGAATTTGATTTCTAGTGGCTGACTCTTCAGCCTTACATATTAATGGTGCAAGACCAAACCAGTGTGCAGTGACAATGTGGCTCGAGTGTGAGACTTTACCACCTTGTAATATTGTTTAAGCAGTGTGAGATTTTACCTTGTAGTGATAGAGCGTGATTTTATTTTGTAGTGACAGTGTGAGATTTTATCTTGTAGTGATAGTGTGAGATTTTACTTTGTAGTGATAGTGTGAGATTTTACGTTGTGGTGATAGTGTGAGATTTTATCTTGTAGTGATAGTGAGAGGCTGTAATGAGACTTGACCTTGTAATCATAATGTAGTAGTAGTTAGACTTTACCTCGTAGTATCATTATGGCTGTAGCATAAGACGTTAATCTGTAGTGACAGTGTGGTTGTAGTGCAATACTTGACCTTATGGTGACAGTGTGGTTGTATTGTGAGACTTTACCTTGTAGTGACAGTGTGGCTGTAGTGTGAGACTTGAATTATAGTCATTGTGGCTGCAGTGTGGGACTTTAACTTGCAGTGACAATGTGACTTCAGCATAAGACTTCAATTTGTAGTTACAGTGTGGCTGTAGTGTAAGATCTGTGAGACATTACCTTGTAGCCATAGTGACTGTAGTCAAGACTTTACTTTGCAGTGACAGTGTGGCTGTATTCTCAGACTTTACTTTGTGAAGTGACAGAGCATCTGTACTCTCAGATTGTACTTTGCAGTGACAGTGTGGCTGTATTCTCAGACTTTACTTTGTGAAGTGACAGAGCATCTGTACTCTCAGATTGTACTTTGCAGTGATAGTGTGACTGTACTGTCACACTTTGCTTTTCAGTGACTGTGTGTACTGTCTGATTTTACTTGCAGTGACAGTGTCAGATTTCAAGTTGTTGTGGTAGTGTGACTGTAGTTTCAGGCTCTACCTTGTAGTGACAGTGTGGCTGTAGTTGTTACCTCATTGTGACTGTAGTGTGGGACTTTACCTTATAATGACAGTGTGAATGTAGTGTAAGACTTTACCTTGTAGTGATAGTGTGGGTGTAGTGTGTGAATTTACTTTGCAATGATAGTGTGGCTGTAGTATGAGGCTTTACCTTGCAGTGACAAGGTTGCAGAAGTTGTGGCAGACCCCTCCACATTTTGTGCCAGACACGAGTAGACTCCAACATGTCTCCAGTCAATCAGGGAAATACTGAGCTGCTGATGGTCAGGTGACAGGTACACATTAGGTGGGAACTGAGAGCTTCCCTGGAAAACAAAAGGTACAAGTGGGGGTTGATATCATTCATCTGACTTAAACAACTTAACAGTTGATGACTTCACTAAGCAGGTTTCTGGGAACAGAGCTTCCCTGAAAAACAAGATCTGTAAATTGGGGGCTGGCATCACTCATCTGGTTTGTACAACCTAACAGTTGACGATTTCACTAAGCAGGTTTCTGTAGTATTTTAAGAACATCACTTCCTCCATCACTTCTTATTGTATTTTGTGACAAAGGGCTAAGAGGCCCAAATTATGGGAGAAATGTCAAGTTAAAAAGTATATATATATATGTGTGTGTGTGTGTGTGTGTGTGTGTGTGTGTGTGTGTATGTGTGTGTGTGTGTGTGTGTGTGTGCATCAATGTTTATTTTCATCAGTACTAACTCTTCTTCATTATAAAATCAGATTAAAAAAATCATAATAAAGTAGAGATTTTTCACAACATTCTACTACCTGAGGCATATTTCAGAGACAGAGTTGTGCCTCTGAAATGAAAGGCTTGTCAATGTAGCATCAAATTTTTTTTATTCTTATTTGTTTTTAATTAATTATTCCTTCAATCATATACTGAGCTATTTCTTATATTCTGATGTGGATTTCTGTTGTCATAGAGAACAGGCTGAGTTAACAGCAATGTCCAACCTAGAATTTCTGTAAAATTTTCATGTGGATATTTTTCTGCTGAATGAAAGTGGTCAACAGTTATTTTGATCAATGAGACTGAGTTACCTACATCAATTCATACATACCATTTGATGCTTGCAATATCTTGGGAGTAAAGCAACTGTTCAATGTTGTCTGCCATCTGTCCATTTATGCTATTCAGTTAATTAAGTGGCAATTACCTATTTGGTTGAAACTTGATCATTTTGCTGATCCGTTTAAAGGCATGGTTCTCATTCTGCCTCAGAATGATTTTCTGATCATCAATACCATTTTACAGTTTCAGAATTCTTCAACAGTTGAAATTAACAATCAATTGACATTACATAATAGCTGGTCAAACCTAGTAATCAACTGACATAATTAAATGATTGGTCAAAATTAGCAATCGATTTACATTACTGAATGATTGGTCAAAACTAGCAATCAGTTGACATTATTAAATGATTGGCCAAACTAGCAATCATTTGACATTATTAAATGACTGGCCAAAACTAGCAATCAACTGACATTACTGAATGATTGATCAAAACTAGTAATCAAATGATATTATTGGATGATTGGTCAAAACTAGCAATCAATCGATATTACTGAATGACTGGTCAAAACCAGCAATCAATTGACATTAATAAATGATTGGTCAAAACTAGCTATAAAATAACATTAATGGATGATTGGTCAAAACTAGCAATCAACTGATATTACTGAATGATTGGTCAAAATTTGCAATCTATTGATATTACTGAAGATTGGTCGGAACTAGCAATCAACTAAAATTACTGGATGAATTTCATTTGTTATATATCTGTTGTTGTTGTTGTTGTCTAATTTTATAACAACTCCATCAGAAACAGCAGAAGACAACAAGGGTCTCTTCTTTTTAAAAGTAATTCCGAGTGCTTGGACACCATGACTGAGATGTCCTTACTGAGACAACCAGACTGAGATAAGAAAAGTAAGGTTAGAAAAAGGCTAGACATCTCTGTCACATGGGTGAGAAATCCAAGTCGTCAACGCTGAGACATTTGTGCTGATATGTGTTTTGTCATGTCAGAACACAAAATAAATCACTTCTCTAAGAATTCAGTTATGTCTTCCTGATTAAAAACTTTATGATCTTTGACCAAACCATAAACTGTCAGAAATTTATGAAGTTGTAAAGTTTTTGTTATTTATTAAATTAGTGACTCATTCTGAAACCTAATGAATGGAAGGGAGGAATGGATACTCTATCAAGATGGCTGCTAACCATAAAAATAGGTGTGCAAAATGAACAAATAATATATGAATGGCACTGGTGCACCTTCAAGCATAAGCTCCCATCTCCTAACCTTCATGTCCATTTGACCTATTTTTTTAATATCTCAAAAAGTATCTTTTTAAAGAGAAAGGAATAATCTCCATATATTCCAACACTTATATCTGATTCAAATCAATTTTACTTATTTTACTTACATGTTAATTTTACTTATTTTACTTACATGTTGATTTTACTAATTTTACTTAGTTTATAACAGTCAGAAAAAAGTATTTCCAATGACATTAATATCCACAGTTGTATGTCACAATCAAACCCATTCACGAGCTTGATGATATAAACCTTTTTACCTAGTGAAACTGGATGCAAAATATGATCCCTTGAGGTAACCATAGTGTAAGCCTTAATCTAAATATCACTTGACAGTAAAAGTAATCAGATATTCCACACTGGATTAGAACTGATATACACCAACAGCTGGTTTATGTTATACATTCACTAGGGTTTATGTTCCATGGGAAAATACTTTCAGGTCTTACTCCCCTTCCTACCCGTACTGATGTCTTGTATTTAATAAATATTATAGAATGCCTTCTGCAGTTATTCTTCAATAACAACTAACATTACATGGTGGCAGTGGTAAAAACACAAGACTGAAATTATCAGAGTTGAAAATGGCTTCATTTCAATTTACAAATCCAGACAAATTTGACTTTTAGAAACCTGAAACTTGGGAAAAGCGGTTTCACCACTTTGAATGCTTTTGTCAAGCATCTGGACTTGGTGAAAAAGAGGACGAAATTCAAGTAAATACCTTGATTTATTCCATGGGAAGTGAGGCTGATGACATTTTGTCTTCGTTCAACCTGACAGAGGAAGATCAAAAGAAGTAGAAGCCCATGACAGATAGATTTGTGTGACATTTCATTCCAAAGAGCAATGTAACTTTTGCAAGGTCAAAATCTAATCAAAGAAAACAGGAAGAGGGAGGGACAGTTTTGTTACAGATATCTATGTGTTAGCAAATAATTGTAATTTCAGGCCACTACATATGAAATGATCTGAGATTGACTTGTAGTTGTACTACGAGATTCATAACTGTCGGAAAAATTGCAGTCAGATGCAAATCTAACTCTAGAATCTGCTGTTAGTCAGCCGTAGATAATGCATGTGAGATTGAACAATGCTTCACTTTTATTCAAAGACTGGTACTGGAGCTGATGTGACTGTAATTCCTGAGAGGGATTTACGAAAAATTGGAGACCAAAACTATCAAATTCTGATTGAAAACTGTATGAACCTGGAAACTCTTAACTTAAAGTGCTGGGAAAATTTACATGTGGACTGGAATCAAACAATGCATTCAGTGTACAAGACTTATTTGTTGTAAAGGGGCTGAATCAGGCACTCTTGGGCAGACCTGCGATTCAGGCTCTCAAGATTATTGAACAGGTAAATGCCTCAGTAAATGCCTCTGATAAAAACTCACAAAATGCAAGCAAAATTCACAATAAATCTATAAATTTAGATAGGGATTATCGCAAGAAATTCCCAAATATGTTTAAAAGTCTAGGGAAAACAAAATGGTTCTATAACATAACTCTGGACAAAAATGCCAAACCTTAAGCCTTATCTACCCCATGAAAGGTTCCTATCCCTTTACTGAATAAAGTTCAAGAGGAGTTGGATAGAATGGAAAAAATGGGTGTTATTTCAAAAGTAGATGAGCCCACTGAGTGGTGCGCAGCAATGATTGTCGTTACAAAACCAAACAGTATGGTAAGAATTTGCGTGGATCTTAATAAACTGAATGAATCAGTTAAAAGAGAGAACCACCTGCTACCATCAATTGAAGAATCCCTTGCAAAACCAGCAGGTGCAAAGTTTTTCACCACCTGATGCAAATTCAGGCTTTTGGCAGATAAACCTGTCAGTAGATTCATGCCACCTTACAACTTTCATTACTCCTTTTAGTAGGTTTTATTTTAATCACCTTTCGGAATCAGTTCTGCTCCTGAATTGTTTCAGAAAAGGATGTCAGAAACTCTGGATCAACATGGCAGAACACTCTGTCACATGGATGATGTTCTTGTTTTGGGGGAAATGCAGAAACAGCATGACAAAAGACTAGAAATGGTCATGAAATCAATTCAAAAGGCCAGTGTCACTTTGAACGCTGAAAAGTGAATTTTTGAAACCATCCATTAGGTTTTTTGGGCATGTTGCTGACGAAAATGGTTGCTGACCTGATCCGGAAAAAGTCAAAGCTATAACTTAGAACACAGAATTTCCTTTGTCGGGGGTTTGGTGGGGGGGGCGAGGGGCTATAAAAATAGAGCTGAAGAACTTTAATAGTTAACTAAGGTAACTCAATTTATTAAACTTACAAAACATGTAATTTCAGAAACCATCTTTGCTGCCATGACTTATGCTGGAATCATGTCTGCATGCACAGCAGTATGCAAAGGTATCTCCTTCTGTAGGTCACTGAATGATGAGCCACAGCTTTGTATTTGTGACTGAAATCATTTCCATGGTTTGCTTGCCATTTGTTTGTATTTGTAGGTTTTAACAGCTTTTAATACAACATCATGCCAAGGAAATGGGAGCCAAGTGCCTTTACCAAGGACACAATGAAACAGTACCCCAGGGATAGCCTGGGCGGTGACCAAACCCATGACCTTTGGATTACAAATATGACACTCCACCAAATGGACTACCATGGATCCCTAATTACATGGTATATTTTTGACTTGAAAGATACACTATCACCAAAGTTATTTTGATACTTGTAGAATAGAAATTACAGGATGTTAAGAGTTGCTTACAGGATGTTAAGAGTTGCTTCCCCATACCCAAATTAACATACTATAACAACCAAGCATTTCATGTCGAAAGTTTGAATCCTTCTTTGTAGAAATGAAATGAGATGCTACTGCAAGATCTTGGGCATCTCATACATTGACCATGTAACCAACGAAGAAGTCCACAACAGGATCCAATGAGCCATCGGATCCTATGAAGACCTCTTGACCACTGTAAAACAGCGCAAACTGAAGTGGTATGGTCACATCTCAAGATCATCTGGACTGGCAAAAAAAATCTTGCAAGGCATGGTGCTAGGGTGCAGAAGAAGAGGCAGACAGAAAAGAGGTGGGAAGATAACATTAAGAAGTGGACAGACATGGGATTTGGAGATTCCCAAAGGGCAGTAGAGAACAAGGAAAGATGCAGAGAATTTGATTGTAAAGTCAACTGTGGTGCCCCAACAACCTCTTGGGTTAAGGGATTGATGATGATGATGATGATGATAACAACCAAAATATGATAAGCCTATCAAGCTTTATGACAAAGTTGTAAAATGGTCACTGAAAAATAAATTTTTATGTTAATACTGTAACAGCAGGCAACACCAAGAATGGTAACAAGCAATTGCTGAAAGATAGACAATGGACAATGCACAATGGATGCAGGGTCATACCAAAAACAAACAGAAAGTACTGATCAAAGAATAGGAGCATGGAAATTTTGATTATTTCAACAAGCAAACCACAAAAGCAAAAACTAGACACTTACATGGAAAAGAAATACTAAATTCAACATAATGTACTGGCAGGGATCTGAAAATGACATGCTGATTAGATTTGATGTGGGCAGGAGTTATTTATAAAGAAAAGTAAAAAATGATAAGCTGGAAATTCAGTTCTTGACCCATAATTTTTTCATTTATGCAATGATTAGCCCTTGCTTATTTACCAAATTCTGGCAAATATTTACTAAGGATCTCTGTATCTAATAATAACACTACCCCATGCTATGTGAAAAAATTATTAGCCTGGTTCCCTGGCCTTATCATGGCAGAAACTGTACTTACATTGTACAGCCATGCCAAAAATGGAGTTGGATAACCAGTTGCTATGCAGGTCAAGGTCAGGTTGTTTCCAAGGGTAACCATCTGGCTCACTGGACTCACCTGGAATGTTGGCCTCACTGGAATTTGATATATTATCAAATTAAGAAAAAGATAAATTGCATAAATTCTATGTTATACTCAGTGATTTATCAAACAATATATTTTACATGTGTACTATAATGTTATTCTTCAAGAAGTGATAACTGTCTTAAAACAACAGTCATCCATCTGATGAATGGACAACTATCAAAACCACAACCACTGCTTCCCATGAACATGGAAAAATTACATGTACTTATTACGTGTGTCCTTTCATGTATAAATCCCTGTTACACATACTAATGAATGTACCTAATGTGGGCTTTAATAAAACTTACCTCTTGAAACCAAATAGAGCCAGTGAGAGGAAGATGTCAAGCATATGATATGACTGATCTCATATCACATCAGTACATATTTCCAAATTACAAATTTAGTTAATTACACCAAAAGGGATGGAAGGAGACTGCATAATGGACAGACAGAATGACAGATAGTTGAATTTTAAGAGTGGTGGAGGGTAAGGATATTTTCCATGTACATTTTAAATATTGTGAATGGATGTTGAAAATGTACGCCAGATTATTCTTGGTCATCACAGGTCATTCCGAATCAAAATCTGAAACTAAGGTACAGTATACACAAGTAGGCTGACATTACTTACAGTATACACAAGTAGGCTGACATTACTTACAGTATACACAAGTAGGCTGACATTACTTACAGTATACACAAGTAGGCTGACATTACTTACAGTATACACAAGTAGGCTGACATTACTTACAGTATACACAAGTAGGCTGACATTACTTACAGTATACACAAGTAGGCTGACATTACTTACAGTATACACAAGTAGGCTGACATTACTTACAGTATACACAAGTAGGCTGACATTACTTACAGTATACACAAGTAGGCTGACATTACTCACAATTTTGCAGTGTTTCCTTTGTGTAGTTCAGTGGTGTATGTTGATGTGATTCTGGCACTTAATATATTACACTCAACAGATGACTGCATATGGCTCTTTTGCACTCAACATCACCAGTATATTTTTTCCTCATAAAAAGGCAGCCCAAAAGGGTAATCATACATGGTTCTTTGATTTCAATCTATTAATTTCTTTTACAACTGATGCATGGAAAATAAACTTGTGATGGACAAGATGTTATATGCCACCTGATGGACAGACTGAATAACATTATATACTCTCTCTCCATAGATATTATGAGGGGCATAAAAACTGTTGTTTGTTTGGATTTAACACCATTTTTTCAGCACATGTTAGGCTAAACACAGCAGCCAGTATAACAGATGGAGGAAGAAGCCAGGAAAACCCCATTAAGAACCACCATCACATGGGAAGCTACACACATTGGCTAAGTCCATGACTTGAACACATGTGGTCAGAAGTGAGATGGCAGAGATCCATAAGGGTATTAGATCACTAGCACACCCGGGGCCCGTCATGAAAAATAGTCATACAAAACAAGCCTGATATTACAGTATGTCTCCCAAGATAAGACCAGGGACCATTCTTGAACAATGTTTGAAAAGTTGGTTTGGGCTTATTATCTGACAAAGCTTTCTTAAAAAGATATTTTCTCCAAAACTTGGTAAAATTAGAGCATGGGTGTATCATCAAATATAGGCTTATAATGGTACAGTGTATATGCCTTGAATGTACAGTGTAAATACCTTGAATGGCACCATGTATACGCCTCGAATGTACAGTGTGTATACCTTGAATTGTACAGTGTGTATACCTTGTAATGTATATACCTGGAATGTACAGTGTATATACCTTGAATTGTACAGTGTGTATACCTTGAATTGTAGTGTATATACCTTGTAATGTATATACCTGGAAAGTAGTGTATATGCCTTGAATGTACAGTGTATATACCTTGAATTGTACAGTGTGTATACCTTGAATTGTACAGTGTGTATACCTTGAATTGTACAGTGTGTATACCTTGAATTGTATAGTGTATATACCTTGTAATGTATATATCTGGAATGTACAGTGTATACGCCTTGAATGTAGAGTGTATACGCCTTGAATGTACAGTGTGTATACCTTGAATTGTATAGTGTATATACCTTGTAATGTATATATCTGGAATGTACAGTGTATATGCCTTGAATGTACTGTGTATATACCTTGAATGTATAGTGTATATATCAGGAATGTACAGTGTATATATCTGTAATGTACAGTGTACATACCTTGAACAATAAGTGTCCCGCTTGATTGAACAGATCCAACAATGTTCTGTGCTCTACACACATATGTTCCATTATCAGCAGCCATTGTTGTCTCAATGTGAAGACCGTCATCCAACTGAACAATGCGCTTGCTAGGTATCACTTCTGTTCCATCTGGAAAGAAGATTTGGATTAAGTCACTCTGTATAAATATGAATCGATAAAACCGGATCAGAAATGTTTATTTTGAAATATGCAGGATTGCCTCTCTCCAAATAAATGAAAAAGTCATAAATGTGCATTGTGAAACATCAACCAGGCTAATGATTTTGAAAAATAGGTCACTGATTCCTATTTATTTAACTGTGTTCTAAATCTCTGCACCATTTTAAAATCTTTTTAATTACAGACCTGTGAGTAATATAATTTTTAAACAGCATCAAGAATCTTTTCTGCTGAATTTATGACAGTTACTAAAATTCTGATACAATGCTCTCTAATATTTAAATGTCTGAATACAAACAACATTTAAAAATTTTGATTGAGGCCACTACTAATGGAAACTTTTATTCCATATTATTCTTCTAGTGTTTCTTGATTTAAAGATCTTGATTGAGAAGCGACTTCCACAAAAATTATGTATGATGTTAAGTAAAACTGTATGCAAACTAACAAATCTTGAACTCTGAATCCAGAGGCAAGCTAAATGCTGGATCTGACTACAGTATGCTTAATAAAAGTATCAAAGTAGGCTACTGTATGCTTAATAAAGGTATCAAAGTAGGCTACTGTATGCTGAATTAAGATTGCCTAGCAGGCTACCACATGGTATCATAACTTGTTCAGTATTTTTCAGAATATAGAGTTAAAAAATATCAAAGAAAACAGTCCACTTAAAGTCAGGCAAGAGCTAATGAATTTTGCTCACCCACAGTAATACTGAACCAACTATAATTATAGAAATATACAAATTGGTGATATTAATTTCCTAAATTCAACAATGTAAAAGATTGTTTTTTGGAACTTACTAATATGTGACTCTTCTAACACCAGCTGTAATTATTAACTAATATCAGCCTGATCTCTCTCTGGTATGATTATATGATTATATTAGTATGATGATATTAGTATGATTATATTAGTATGATTACATTAGTACTGAAGATTACCAGTACAGCACTTGGATCAGCTTGATCAATGCAAATGGAAAGCAGCAGACCTCCAGTACAAAGCACCATCTTTCAATGAACAAATTCAGCAAAAAAAAGGGCCACCACACTCTACTCCATGGCCACTGAGTCGAAAAAGAGCCACCACACTCTATTTATTAGGCAGCTGAGCATAAACATGTCCATCACACTCTTCTCCATGGCTTAAACAGGGCCACCATGCTCTATTCCTAGGTTAATGAGTCTACATTGGGCCACCACACTCTATTCCTAGGCTAATGAGCCTAATAATGGATACCACACTCTATTCCTAGGCTCATGAACCTAAATTGGGCCACCACTCTATTCTAGGATAATGAGCCTAATAATGGATACCACACTCTATTCCTAGGCTCATGAACCTAAATTGGGCCACCAACTCTATTCTAGGATAATGAGCCTAATAATGGATACCACACTCTATTCCTAGGCTCATGAACCTAAATTGGGCCACCACTCTATTCTAGGATAATGAGCCTAAAAATGGACACCACACTCTATTCCTAGATTAATGAGCCTATAAAGGGCCACTCCATTCTACTCCATGGCTACTTAAACAGTGCCACCACACTCTACTCCTTGGCTATCCCATGGCTAAAGAGCCTAAAAAGGGCCACCACACTCTACTCCAACACTAATGAGCCTAAAAACGGCCACCACTCTACTCCTGGGCAAGTGAGCCTAAACAGGGCCACTGCACACTACTCTATGGCTAGTGAGCCTACACAGGGCCACCACACTATTCCATAGCTAGTGAGCCTAAACAGGGCCATTGCACTGTACTCCATGACTAGTGAGCCTGAACAAGGCCACCACACTCTACTCCATGCCTAGTGAGCCTCAACAGGGCCACCACACTCTGATCCTAGGCTAAAGAGCCTCAACAGGACCATTACACTCTTTCCTAGGCTTCTAGACAGGGCCACCTGATTCTTCTTTTGGGCTGCTGAGCCTAAAAAAGGCCACAATGCTATTCTTCTGATCTTCTGAGATTAAAAAGAACCACCTCACCCTCTTTATTGGGCTACTAAGCTCAAAAAGGTCTACAACACCACACCTCATGGGCTACCATATTATTATTTCTTAAATTTGCTGACTCACGTTCTGCTATGTATGCAGACTAGTTTGGTGATTTAACCTTCGTTTATGAAATTACTGCTTTTCTGCATGATAATCAACATAAAAAACTGAGGACCTCAATTTACAAACGGAATTATGATTTTTTCATTTTAGCAAGCCTTTGATGATATAAAAGGAAAATTTCATGAAAAGTTTCATAAATATCCTGGTAAATGGAAACAAATTTTAAATGCTACTTATTACATAACTGATATGTTGTTTGACTGCTGTTCAAATCAGTACCTTTTGGAAACTTTAAAGCCAACAGAGTTTCTGCACAAGTTGTTTATGTGTACTTTGATTGGATGGCATGCATGTCAGTTGTTGCAACCTGCCAATCAAAATCAAGATCTTATGAGACTTGTAATATGCAAATGTTTAGGTTTTTACTAGAATACCATGCAGTAGTCATATGATAAGGGCCAATAATTAAATTTTTTATATGGCACGTTTTCCAGGCAGATATTTTTTCTGCACAAGTTGTTTATGTGTACTTTGATTGGATGGCATGCATGTCAGTAATAAGTTGTTGCAACCTGCCAATCAAAATCAAGATCTTATGAGACCTGTAATATGCAAATGTTTAGGTTTTTACTAGAATAGTCATATGCAGTAGTCATATGATAAGGGCCAATAATTAAAATTTTTATATGGCACGTTTTCCAGGCAGATATTTTTGTCTGAAGCATCTGGAAACTGTGACATACAAAACAACTTACCTCTGTACCATTTCACTGTGGCTGCAGGATCACTGTAAACAACACAGGGTATTATCACAAACTTCTCCACACTCACAACTTGCTGACCGACTGGCTTCAAAACCACTGGAGGAACTACATAAATAAAGCTCAGTTGTAGTTTATAAGTAAACATGGATTACTGTTATTTCCAGCCTATAAGTTGATATTTTATGACCTGGAAGCCTGGTCTTCCTCTTACTCTGAGTTGACTTATACATGAATTATGTCATTAACATTACTTTAACCCTTTGGTAATATCATGATTATGAGATAATTGGCAAGACTGAAAACAGGTCAGATAGCTAGACCGATTATTGGTAATATCATGATTATGAGATAATTGGCAAAACTGAAAACAAGTTAGATAGCTGGACTGATCATTGTTCAGTTACCATGTCAATAAACTTTTGATTTCTCCAACAAGAAATAAAAGAAAAAGAATTAAATGAGTCACCTAGCACACTTACGGTCAATATCCTATGACATACTGTAATTATACAATGCTTACTGTTTGTTATATTAAAAAAAATTATGAACAGCTCTTACTTTTATTCATCTTTATTTTTACCATACCATATTATTCCTGATCACATTCTAGCCATAGATCCAATGATATGGGATTTACCTGTAGTTTATTTAATGCACTTTAGCAAGTACTGGTACATCAATTTCACAGATATAATTAATCATACAAAGGATGCAATTCATATTAACAACTCAAATGTTTGATGAATAATTATAAAATACCACAGATTAATCATATATTTTCATCAATGATCCCTTTTTAATTTTGCATTTCTGCTGTAAGCAAAATGCGATGTCAACTCATTACCTGCATTCATTATGAACAAGCTGTTGTTTTGGCATCTCTCTTTGATTATAGTTGATGGATTGGTCACTGGTTTCTGACAACAATCTAAACTAGTTAACTGTTTAAACTCTGACACTGGCTTTGGGTAACAGGCATTGCTCGTACCCCTTTTGTTCTTTATCAATAATCCACTGGTTTTACACTGTCAAGTGGATTGAGAACCACAAGAAATGAAGCCTGCTGTCTTCTCAAATGTGTAATTTTGCTATAATATTTCACAGATATATTAAAGAAATTTTAAAAAAGTATTCTATTTTTTTCCTTTTATGTGACTTTTCCCTGTTTTCCTGTTTCTATCATTAATCTTCTTGACATTTCTCATTTGCCTATGGAAGCCTCATTTACCTATTAATAATTTGTTCTTGTCCGTCAAATCTTGTCATCATACACGAGTCAATGGGAATAACCTGGCCAAAGCTCAGGGCATATTTAAATAGCTTGTAAATAATACCGCAAAGCCAGGTAGTTCCAATGATGATGGCTATCATACATAAAACAAGAATCAACCATTTATTCTGAGGTGTCAGCTGGTGATGGAAGATAGTAGCGCCTTTTGTACATGGGACAGATTACAATACTCAGGTAGCTGAACAATACAGATAACAATCACCCTTAGAACATACCCTTCTCTCTCTCTCCAAAACAAAATGGGGAGAAAAGCATGTTAGTGTAGGTGACTGCAGTTTTCCTATTAATGTAGAATATCATCTATAAAACTGTAAGTTACCAATGTGTACCTTACATGTTTTTTTCTATATAAATATCAGCAATTTTTGGACCAGCAGAGATGGTCCCAGGATGTTTTCATAATGGGGTATTTCTTCTCAACAAAATAAGGTGGGAGTAGAAAGAAAGGGGTGGGTGGGACATAGTTCATAATTTACCTAACACATAAATATCTCTCTTTCTTCAAGCTCTGCTATTAGGGTTCTATCAAAGTCAAAATCTTCAAATGATGTCCCCTCTAGTTGTATAAGCATCAATGTGTTTATTGTTTCTGAGCTCCATCTGTTCTTAATGTGTGTGAATGTTGTTCTGTGCTGGGAATCCCCCTTTTCACAGTCTGCTGTCTGATGGGGTATATGCATATCTAGCTTGGCTAGTTCCAAGTTGGGAACTTGTTCTTTATATTTGTTATTTACATATTTCCACAGTTCAGTGGTACTGTCTCTTGGATATCTCTGCTACAAAATAAGATTTTTCACAAAAAGAACTCTCCCAACTCGGGTACTACATTTCTGTTCCACCATCTGTTTCACAGATGACATGTCCAACTCAAAGTGGATATTTACAGTAAAAATTTTACAAATCACCTAAGGCACAAAATAAATTATTTAAATGAATTACACTATCTTGGTCCATTTCAGAGATACATGAGTGAAGTTTTCTTGTGGCTGAGAATCCGTAAATTCTATATATTTACTGTAGATTCTATTTGATCTTTACTGTAGATTCTAACTGATCTTTACCACTGATGTACATAGATGGAAACTGGCTGTCATTGTCTTTCTTACAATTCAGTAATATGGCATGGGAGTGACAATAAATCATCCTAAGAAACTGTATTTCAAAATATTATCATGATCTGAAATCAAGCTCCTGTAAAAAAAAAAAAAAAGCACAACATAGGATGATGTGAGGGTCCATCAATACACTGTAGTACAACATTAGATGATGTATAGACCCATCGATGCCATGTAGTGCACAACACAGGATATTGTGTGTGCCCATCAAAGTCATATACAACACAGAATGGTACACAGAGCTATTGATGTTGAGTAGTACAACACAGGATGATGTTGATGACTATTGATGTTGCATAGTATTCCACATGATGGTGTGGTAGACCACTGATGTTATGTAGCACAACATAGGATAGTGTGGTTGACCATTGATGTTGTGTAGTAGAACACAAGATGGTGTCCAGTCCCATCAGTGCAATTACTTTCATATTCCTTTGATCCCTATTTCTGATGAAAAGCAAATAAAAATCATTTACTGATATACCGAGGCTGATAAAAAGCATCAATTTGGGATTCAATCTGCCAGCCCTAGCCATGACATTAGGATACTTATCAATTTCAAAGTCATGTGATAAAAATACTCACCCAGTATTTTCATATAGACTTGGATTTGTATCTGACCATATCTATTTTCAGCTTTACAGGTGTAGGTCCCCTCATTTGCTTTGTTAACGTTAGATATGTACAACTCCTGATTCTTGTTTCTGCAATGAAGAAATTGATAAGTAATACAAAGATCACCATACTGTAAATGGTCCCAAGTAAATTCCCACTTCCAAAACTCTCCAGACTTCTAGCAGTTAAAATTTTGGAATGGTGTTAGATTTCAAAATATCAATTCAAAACCTTTAGCAGCATTTCCAAACTGCCAATGTAACATACAATAAGCATTTCGATAAAAATAACACATTCAACCAAGTGTAATATAGCAATCTATATCATGGAATTTCACTTATTAACTTTGTAAAAAATTTAAAACATTCCACAAGAGAAGATGTGGAAGACATAGAGTTTTGTTACTATCATCCGGGTTCAGTATCAAGCATCCAAGACCGGACGACTGTGATAGGCACTACCAGGTTATGATGTAGCTGGGACATTGGACAGGTCTTGGGTATATCCATGTGAAGCTAATCTGTTTGCTCTGAGATCCAGCAAAAAAGTATTGAGTACATTGGCAGTACTGGCAATGACACTATCTCTGATGAGTCTTTTCTAGCTCACTCACTGGACACATGCATACACAGGCAAGACAGGAACTCATATGATCTCAGTTAATGGCATTATCATGTCATTGCTTTCTGCATACACCGGCAAGACAGGAACTCAGAGCACATCAGCGAATGGCATTATGAAGTCACTGCTTTCTGCATACTCTGGCAAGATGGGAACTCACAGCATATCAGTGAATGGCAGTATGAAGTCATGTCATAGAATAATTATGTCAATGTTTTCTGCTTATAGAGGTAAGACTAGGGTTTGTAGCGTATCAGAGAATAAATTGTAGGCATACAGATTGTATCAAAAGTTCAGTTAAACATTGCAGCTAAACATAACAAAGAACCTTAGGATACTGAAGTATAACTTTGTATTATCATTCACTAGTGAGACAAATACGGTTCTTAAAATATTTATATACAGTAATACCTTAAGTAGACACTTGATCCTTCCACTACTGCCTGTCCCTCAAACAGCCAGGCTACCATAGGAAATGGGTCTCCCTGTACAATACAACTCAAATTGGCCAGAGATCCCTTTACTAGAGTCTGACTGACAGGGGGCTCTATAAATATTGGGGCACCTGAAAGGAATAAACAAAAGCTATCATATTCCAAACAATAATTTTGTATATTTTATGGTATGATAAAATGTTACCATTTTCGTTGTTTTGTTTTGTTCTGTTCTGTTTAAGAGGGTGTAACATGCAAGAATTCTTTTATTTTGCATTTTAAAATTTTAGAGATACAAAATACCCCGAATTGTGTTGGTATGAAATTACCTGAATGTTCACACTTATGGATATATGTTCTTTCTACTGTGCAAACCATACATCTGCAATGTCAAAATGTACATTTTTGAAGTCTTTATTTATCATATTAATAATCAACAGTATTATCTAGATAATGCAAACTAACTCTACCTGGTGGTCAAAATTAACATCTACACCTGGGTCAACACCATTACTGTAACTTCCGTCATATAATCAAATACGATTTCCTTTTTTGTTTCAATGTCCAAAAAGCAGGTAAATATTCAAAACCCTTCATATTGAACAAACTTTACTTAAAAAAATGCACAATACGCTGATAATTCGTTTGATAATCCAGGGAACCAAATGCAAACCAAATGCTCTCATCAACCAGAAAAATGGTTCTAACCCATATCTGATCAGTATGAATGGAACACAATAGATTGAATTTAATGCATCTTTCATATTAAATTTACTTATGGAATTCATGTTTGTTTTGAATTAGATTCAATGTATGCTTCTTTTCACATTATTCAGGTATAAATGTTAATTAATGAATCCTACACCATCACATTCTCCAGTTTCTAAATTAATATGCCAAAGAAGATGGATAACTTTTTTCACACATCCGTTGGAGATTTCTAAACTTTTGACCCAGCGCTAGGGCTGAATAATCCTAGGGACGGATTAGACTGCATTTGAAATGATGTAAATTTCACCATAGATCTAATAAATATTGGTCACCATTCAACCTGGGCTAAATAACGACAGGGTCAGATCAGGTTTAATTTGAGCTGATGTCAATTTCAGGCATACACAGGACAATCATTTCAAACAATAAACTTCCTATATTCTAGTAAGCAGAGCACCTGCCACAAAAACTGTCTCTTTATCTATCCTAGATATGATTCGTAAATGTGGGTATGTATTTTCAAGACAGAAACAAGACTTATTATAACCAAGTTACATAATTATGTACATGCATGTATGTATGCCAGAATGCTTATGTTAATTGTTATTTGGTTGCTCATAGCCAATAAAATAGTTCCAAGAAGCCCATGCTTCGTATAATGTAGATTGCAAACTGATTTTCAATGAAATTTGTCTACAGCTGCATATCAGAAATAGGCATAGTCACATGATTCCCAGTTTACTGTTACAGTTTGTGTATGATACAATTACAGAACATACACCAGGCTCACCTTTCTACACAGGAAAGGAAGGATTGTCAAAATTAACTTGACCTGATCACATTTTTTTTTATCCTCCACCATATGCACTGCCACCAAACTCCCAGTCAATTATTCTGTTGTACAGTGGTAATAGTGTGCTTACAACTGTAATAAATATATGTCATTTAAAATAAGAATACAACCTTTTCATTAAACAGAGTCTTCCTGTTATGTATAAACTGGATCATATCGTACACTTACTGTGCAAACAGTAGGAACCATAAACATTACCTCCAACTGACAGTGTCACGACTCTGGATGTTCTTGTTGAAGGGACTGTGAATTTGTTGTTAGCCACACAGAAATAATCTCCTTCATCAATCTTCTGCACCTTAGAAAAGTACAAATCCCATGATCCTTCTGAGGATACAATGACCTTAACCTCTTGTTCCCCACCCCTGGTGACCAAAGGCTGACTATCTTTGTACCATGTTATATCTGCTGAAGGAACACTGATGGGGGGATTGCAGTAGATGAAAGCTGGTTGCCCAGCAATGGCAAATGTATCAGCTGGGGGTCGTTTGAAGTCCAGATCTAGTCCTGAAATAGACATTTGTTTAAAATCAATAAAATAAGAATCATTTCTATAATGGAGATAATACAAACTCTTTAAAAAAATTGTACCTTTCAATTTGAACTGATGATTTTTGTGAAAACCAATTTTTGGAGTTAAAACTATTTTTTTCAATCATACTTACCCACTCATTATACCTTATGACCACTACCTTGCAAATCCAACCCTCCTAAGCTAAAATTTAGCAATGAAGGTTAAAAGTTGTCTGCCCACAAATTGGGAGTCAGAGTGATCTTCACTCCACCCCACCCCACCCATGATTTAGGGATTGGATCCAAATGCCATCAGTACTCAGTGGAATTTATGCTGTGTCAGTGGAATGTGACTGTGGCAAGGTTGGGAGAGTGCATCTGTATTATGGTCAGGTAAGTACCACATAAATTGGTTTCTTCTTCAAATACACTGAACTGATCATAATACCTTAGGAGAATAGTTAAATCCCCTTACCCTAGGGATGGGCCATGTCCAGTCCTCCATGTGAGGTAGCTTCTAACTCACTGATATAACCCAGCTGAAGTAGTGATTGGTATGTGACTATATGTGGTCACTGGGAAACAGTGTCCCCTGCAAATCCGTCAGAAGATGTAGCACAGTGTCACTAAGAAGGTAGTAAACGATGTAGAAAAGTTGCCTGCTGCACTGCTGCTGTAGGTTCCACTCTAAATGAGCCTTTATGGGTTGTACAATCTCAAAGCTAAAAGCTAAAGTTGACTTTGACCTCCATCCAATAGTTTGTATATTATCTGTTCCTGAACAGTTGTGGTCAAATCCAATGCTGGTGATGACTGCCCTAACCTCATGTGCCAAAATGCATAATAATTTCATTTGATCTTGAGTTAATTTTCGACATGTAGAGTGAAAACCACATCTTATCCAGGAAGAAAATGCCCCAGCTAATGCATTTACCTTTCCCTCTTTCAAAGATAAAAATAGACAAGATCTCATTATTGTAACAAGATAACCGAGTTGGGATTTCAAACTTAAAACAGAACACTGTTGATGGTAATACAAATGTAATGTTTATTGATGTATGATTTAAATAAGAAAATAAATATGATTGATACGTGCTTGTATGGGTCCAAATATTGGACAAATTAACATAATACACATGAAACCTAAAAATGCAACAAATATAAATACAAATGAATGACTTTACATAGTGCAAGGACAAAGGTGAACAAATCACAGCAATTTCACATGATGAAAATAACAGGTGTTTTACTCAATAGTAAAAAATGAAGTATTCACTCAACTAGTGAAAAATGACATATTGTTTTACTCAAATAGTAAAATGTGGTGAATTAATTGGAGAGGTATTATACGAAAATATCTTATACACTCCCAAAACAATGGGTATAACAAAACCCCAAAAATTAGCCCACATCTAAAAGATTACATACATGGAGTAACACAAAAAGACTCCGTCAAAATTACACTTGGCTACCAGTCACACTGGTCAATCAAGTAAGTATCATTACAGGTTGTCACCGACCACCTTTCAATTCCTTCTGTGGTTAGCTCTGTAGCTGGTACCACATCGACCACAATCCCTCTGATCACTCTGATCAGTCTGGTCAGCTCTACACCCTGGTCACTCTAGTCACTCTAGTCAGCTCTACAGCTGCTATGTTCACTCTAGTCACCCTGGTCACTCTAGTCAGCTCTATAGCTGCTATGTTCACTCTGGTCACCCTGGTCAGCTCTACAGCTGCTATGTTCAGTCTGGTCACCCTGGTCACTCTAGTCAGCTCTACAGCTGCAATGTTCACTCTGGTCATCCTGGTAATTCTGGTCACCCTGGTCAGCTCTACAGCTAAAGATGTGCAAGTCTCTAAGTAGACTGCTTACTGACAAGACTTTCCGTAATGTGTGGATATCACATTACGGTGAGGCATTTATACACATGGGATGTAGTCTGTTAGATGTAAATCAGTCTTTTCCCATCAAGAGCACTTCGCACGTGCGGCAGGGATAAACCGAACTCACTATTTCGAAATAATGTACACGATACATAAATCACCCTCGGGTATTGTCGTACACAAAAAACGAAACCAGAGTACATGTATTAAATAAATAGAGAGATTTATACAATTCTGTGACAATTATTCACGCCAGCTCAGTCCATTTTAGGTATCATTTCAAAGACCTCACCAGGTCCCATAGATGTATCTTAGGTGAAAGGTCCAATCTAGAATGAGGTTTCACTATAAAAAACTGCTTGCCCATTTTCAGGAGCCTGCTCTTGACAATGAATGCATGAATGAAAACTGAACCATCCCAATGGAACTCTAGATAGTTCGGGTCAAATGACAAGGCACATCCTGCCTGCTGTAGCTAAATGAATAGGAAGCAGATCTTATACAAAAGTTGGACCAACAATGCTCTAGACAGCCAGTCAAATGATGCTGAGATTGTTTAATGGTACACTTTATCATAATGGATGTCAACTATTTACCTCAAAAAGTCATTGGAGGAAGTTAGCTATCTGGGGTAATGATGTCTTACGTTGAGGAATGTGTCCTTACTTGAACCACTGTCTGAAAATTCTGCTCTTCCCCTCAAATACTTCCCAAGTGGCAGTCCTTCTTGACCACACAATTCTCTCCACCACTTGTTCTGAGAACTGATTGCCTCAATCATATGATCCAGACATTCAGGTTCAATAGATCTGAGTTTAGATGAAACTCCAGCCATGCATCAAGGTTGCTTAAGGAGGGGAGAAAAGGTCATGATTTTCCTTGAAATTTCCACTGCAAGATTTTACTAGTCATTTATCAATCATTTTTCCCCACCTGAGAGAAACAATCACGATAAAAAGGCATTCAGTTTTCAAGAGCTTTTGGATCAGAGATGTTGGAGAATAAGCACAGACATCCAAACCATTCCAATCTATGGAAAGAGCATTGACTGTCCAGGCACTCTGATGCAGGACTGACAAGATAAAAGTTGGGAGTTCTGTGTTCCACCTCATTACAAAAATATTCACCAATGGTTGATCCCCACAGGTAAAGATTTGACTGAACACCGAGGGATGAAGCAACTATTTGTTTTGTATTAGTTGATTACTTTGGGGCGAGTATGCTTATACATTTAGTCTGCCCAGAGTGCCTAATTCCATTTGTCATTGATGACTCAACCTTAGAAAATCCCAAAGTAAACGTCTAGGGGTCTGGTTCCACTTTGCCTTCTGAGATAATTTACCACAGTGAAGTTGTCAGATGGAGTGAGTATACCCTTTCCATAAAATGTCTCCAGCCACCAACGAAATGCCATCACTATACCCTTCATCTCCGATCCTAATAATGCCAAAGTCGATTCTGAGTGTGTTACATTCTGCTAGCCTCCTGAAACAATGGCAGCAGATGGGCAACTGAGCCTTCCATGCTCTCTTCCATACAAACTGCTTTTTCTGGAGGTTAGACCTGCAAAGGAACACCTGCCTTAAGCCCATTGAGGTTCTTCAATTGGCTGAGATGTGACCTCACACAGCCAGAAATGAGGACTGTTTGTTCCAATTGGCAAACCTTTGGTCGCCATAGGGACAACAGTATCATCTGTAATGGTCTCATGAACAGGCAACTCAGAATGCTGTGATTTACTACCACATTGAGGAGACCCGGCAGGCAAAGGAAATCTCAGTCTGAGATATGATTCTTTGCAGAAACTGAAGCATTTTGAACTACATAAGTGACTAAAATACCCTGTTCATCATTCTGGCAAAAACTCAGGGACTGATGGTACAACCAAAATGGAGTGCCCTGAAATGGTATACTGTATCCCTGAAAGCAAACCACAGGAATCTGATGAAGGACTTATGAACTGGGACATGCATCTTGTAGATCCAAACTGATCATCAAGTCTTCGTCCTGAATGATATTTAAATCCAGTCTCTGTGTTCCATTCTGGATTGGTTGGAAAAACTGTTGTTTATAACTGGCCAAGGTGTGCCATTGGACTTTGGTACAAAAATAGTCTTTAAGAAAAGCTCCGTGAGTTTATGGTCTGAACAATCTCTACAATTCATTTTGCAAGAAGACTGTTTATGTCCTGTTGAAAAGCCTCTCCTTCGAACGGATCATTTTGGATGTCTGTTTTTGAATGAGCCTTGCACAATGGGGGAAAGGCCCTTAATGTGATCTAGAGCCCCTCTAAATTGACTTGTAGGATCTACAGACGGTCAGGGAAGAATCTTTCCCATGCTATTGCAAAGTGGCCAAGTCTTCTCCCCACTATGACACTTAACAAGGGTGGAGTGAAAATAGCAATATTTCTTTCTGGGAAAAGACTGGCATGTTGAGAAACTGTGACAAAAATAATCCCCCTCCATCTGCTTTTTGTCCACATTGATTCCCCAGACCAGTAACTTTGAATGTATACAGGTTCTATAGAAGTGCTTCTCTGTTTGGCATACCCTAGAGGGGTCCAATCTGTTCTACTGATCCCTATTCTGAAACAATCGCCAATGTCTGTGATACCAGGCATGAGGTAAATTTGTCTCCTGGATACCCTGTTTGTGTACTTTCTCCATATGGCCATGACAAAGTCAATTGGAGGACAGTGACTGTGAACACAGTATGACCTTGTGATCTATTAGGAAGGTGGAAGTGGACATCAACATTCTCTTTCCACAAGCTATAAACTAACTACTGCTGTCATGGAACTGACTACAGTGGGTTGTGCTGCCATGTTTAGTACATGCACCATTAGTGAAATACATGTAGATTCTGGCATGTGTCACAAGGATATAATGACAGGCAAGAATAAACTGTTGACCTGACTGGAAAATTGCCATTTACACCAGGTCTGGCAAAAAGTCTACTGCAGTGATGTTCCAGAACTGTTACATGTCACTTGCATGTTTCTGGTCCATTTGAACTTATGAGTATTTTGACATTCCCAGGCCTGCAAGGTCTCTGTCAATAGGTGGGACTTCTGAATGGAATACCAGCATGTGTCTTATGGTATGTTTTATGGCAATTAGATGGTAGTCACTGATATGAGTAGATAGGTCTATTAACACTTGGGTCCTGCAGTTGCATTCTGAACATTGCAGTAAGAAAGCCACTTGACCAGACTGTTGTACCTGTTTGAATGCTGGTTGGCCATTTATGGCTAGTAGAATGATGAAAGCTGGGACTTGGAACAAAGCTACTGACAGGATGGAATATGAGATACTTTATCAACATAAGTGGTCAAGTCCCATCATTCCACATTATAGGCAAGGTCAACTTCGATGCTGACTTCATATGACCTAAGTCAGACAGCAGAGATTGATCCTGATTTGAACTGGGCCATCTTTTCTCCCCTATCAGTGGCAGGCTCATGATGCCAGGATGAGTTAAGGGATATCTATCAACAAAACATGCCCCCCCCAACCCCCCATCAGGTGAGACGGTGTCTGAGCTGGATTTGCCTGCTGTTGATCTGCCTTGTATGTCATTGAAGTGAAGACTGGCTGGTGTACCTTTGCAGCACAAGTCCTACTGCTGTATATGTAGCCATTCACTGCAATTTCTTATTCACAGGTGAAGTCTCCTCCATAAGAAATTTTTTGATTGAGGCAGCATCGGTATGCATGCTGATGGCATCCTTGTCTTTAATACTGCACTTGTTTGCCTTTCCATTCAGTGTTGATTGTCTCACCAGGATTGAAACTCACTGGTTCTCCATCCTAAGAACACATGCTTCACATGTATTGCCTGCATGGCATCTCATACATTCCACGCATGTACTGTGAGCATTGTCAACCATTTTCGGTAATTATGCACTGATTGTACTTCATCCCACCAATCGTACAGACACCTGTAAATATAGGGAGCAAAACAGCAGCTATACAGCCGAAGCCAGTCCAGTGTCATTTTATAAACGAGCAAAGTGGACGTTACTGAACTATTAAACTGTCTATAGAAAATTACCTGTAAACACAGAATAAATTATACCTTATACATACAAAGTCCATGAAGCACTACTTATTACTGTACTCAAAGTAATGCTACTGAACAATTTAGTTGTTTTTCTGTAGAAAAATCACCAGCATGAGCTAACAGTCTGTAATTTATACAGTCACTGACCAAAGAATATAAAAGGTCATGTACACATTACATAATACACATAATAGCAACCAGGGTAGGTAACACAAAACTGCACAGGCACCTATAATGCATAATAATGCTGTTGTTCTAATAAAGTTGGAAAAACTTCATTTTAGACAGAAAAGACCATGAAATAGTTTGAAATACATGTATAGATGAAGTATTCTTTCATTCTATGAGAAACTCCACCAACTCACTCTGTAGTTTGACAAGTAACTCTTGATATCAGATTTTTGTAAGGTTTCTAAAGATTGTGCTACTGAGCATGAGTGTAAGTAGCAACTTGGACATTGTTTGGCACCAATCCTTATATCTAAGAAGGAGATGATTCTGTCTGAATCTCATCCATGTGAGCACAACACTGTTAGCTGTATATCTAACATTTTAGTTGGATTTGCGAGATAGTTGTCCTAAGGTATTATGATCGGGTATCGTAATTGAAGAAGAAAATTTAAATTAAAATTCAATATTATATCCATATAATTACAGTTGGTATGAATCTACCAAATTTTCTGCAAACTGAATGGATACAAATGGTCATGTGACACTGATCAAGAATTTTTATGCATCAGCAAATAAGTGGACTACTTTTGTTTCCAGGTTTCCAGGTAATTTTATGTGAAGCTTTACCTATACCAATGTTTGACACCTTAATAAAAACAAGCCACACCCACCCACCTTTGTGATATCCAATCAAAATGTTCAACCCCCTGATTAAAATCACACAACATCAGTTGAAACAATGTAACTGCACAGTCATTCCTGCATTTCAACATTAGCTGTTATTAAAGGTCAGTATCATATGTCAAGCAATGGATCTCACTAAAAATGGACACAATTTTGCTTCTGAAAGATCAAAATCCATAGAAAGCAAGAACAATGAATGCCATAACAACAAGTGCCATACCCAAGTGTAATGTTATAAAAAAAGGAATAGACTGGTTAAACAGTATCAACTAATTTTATATATATATTCAGAATCGTCTTAACAGTATGTCACTGGCATGACCCACTCTGACACTCTACCCTATATAACTATATAAAGAATTGATACATCTTGGCTAACAAAACTCAGACTATTATGTATTCTATTGCAGTGAAGAGGATAATGCAAGAAAAATCTGATCTATCTAAAAGTGAATGTTTTTTTGATGAAATCTGATGATATAATGATAGAAAGGAAGTAAATCACTCACAAAGTTAACAAAAAGTCTCTCGGACTTCATTTACTTTGTGAGTGATTAGGTAAAATTTACACACTGATAAATACCCAAGCATGATCATTTAATCCTGTAACTTTCAACCCGCATCATTTTGGATGTAATTTCAATCTGCTTGTTAACATAGTATTCATTTCAACTCTGCAAAGAATTTTGGTCCATGATGAAACCCTGCTCAGACCCATGTAGATAAAAACTTGCAATGATCTTTAGGAACATAAATGTAAACACGTCTTAAAAGGTAATGGAGAAATCTAGTTCTGAATCACTCCAAATTCATGTCATTATACATGTAGTCCTTGAAGATAAACAATAATGGAAAAATCTAGTTCAGTAAATATTTGTGTCATTATGCAGTCATGCAGTTCTAGAAGATAAATGGTAACGGAGAAATTTGGTTCATTACTAATTCATGTCAATATACATGTTGTTTACATAGACTGATGTAGTAACAACAAAACCAACACTGTCAATAGGGTTAAAAGTAATGTTTGTTTTGATATTTCTTTAATGAAGCTATACAACTGCACTGGCATTTTCTGCGTTATGTTCTTTGTCCACATTTCTGTGGCTTCTTTGTGCACATTTCTGTGCCCATCTTACAAGAAAGGGATACTATATACAGAAGGGCTTTATGGATAGGGTCAAACAATTTAATTGGATCCATGACTGTGCCCACATTAAAAGAGGGGTTGATGTACAATGAGCCGCTTTATGGTGTGGGTCAAACAATTTAACTGGATCCATGACTGTGCCTATATTAAAAGAGAGGTTGATGTACACTAAGGGGCTTTATGGTTAGAGTCAAACAATTTAATCAGATCCATGACTGTGACAATGTTAAAAGATGGAACACTGTACACTAACGGGCTTTATGGTTAGAGTCAAACAATTTAATCAGATCCATGACTGTGCCCATGTTAAAAGATGGAACACTGTACACTAATGGGCTTTATGGTTAGAGTCAAACAATTTAATCAGATCCATGACTGTGCCCATGTTAAAAGATGGAACACTGTACACTAACGGGCTTTATGGTTAGAGTCAAACAATTTAATCAGATCCATGACTGTGCCCATGTTAAAAGATGGAACACTGTACACTAATGGGCTTTATGGTTAGAGTCAAACAATTTAATCAGATCCATGACTGTGCCCATGTTCAAACATGGAACAATGTACACTGAGGGGCCTTATGGTCATGGTCAAGCAATTTAATCAGATTCATGACTGCTTATGTTACAAAAGGGATACTTTATAATGGGGGGCTTTATAGTAAGAGACTATTGTATTTGGGTACAAACAGATATTTAACTATTTGACACAACAAATATTAACATTATTAATAACAGCACTGTTTAAGTCAGACTTACTTGCTATGGTGACAGAAATATTGGGACTGACCACAGTCCCAAACTCATTGACTCCCTTGCAATTGTACAGCCCATCTATCTGCCAGCTGGGGGTGGGGAAATATAGCGAGTTATTTTTCAATATCAAAAAGTCTGTTGTGTTGACTAGCTTTGTACCCTGTCCATTATAAAACCAGAACACTGTTACTTTAGGTTTCCCATCTATTGGGCAGTTCAGGACCAGAGGGACTGCGGCGTTGGCAAGAATCTGTGTCACAACCAATTCTTCTAAAAGGTAAGGTGGGCCTTCTCTCTCTGAAAATCACAAAGTTTCCATGAGCCAAAAAGTGTAAAGGTGAGAGAATTAGATTAAGAAAATTTTACCTCTAATGGAAATCACAATATTGTAGTGTAATGAAATTTTAGTGAATATTCAATTTTAACGTATTAGAAACATACTACTTTAGCCAATTAGCAATGTTCAAAATATAATGTAATTCTCCTCTGGTGATGTCTAAAAATAAAAAACTTAATTTGTTGCTGAAGTTTTCCCCATGAAAAGCTATATATTCTAGGATGCTATGCTGTGTCGACTCAGTACTATAAAGGAATGTGTGGAAGTTTTCCAACATGAAGTTTCATCAAAGTGCACATAATTCTGAATTGCTGCCAACAAAGAGAGATGTTACAACATTATACACAAAACATCATTAAGAAGAATGTGCACAGTTCACTTGGTAGAATCATGCAAAGTATCATTAAAAAGAACATCTACAAATAATGTTCACCTGATAGTATTAGTCCAACATGGCTATCAGTATTTATTTCCATGAACTGACGGCACATATATTTGGTGTTTCTGTTATTGTTCCCTTGTTATTATTACTGCAATACACATATATGTTGGTGTTTCTGTTATTGTTCCCTTGTTATTATTACTGTAATATGCACATATATGTTGGTGTTTCTGTTATTGTTCCCTTGTTATTATTACTGCAATATGCACATTACAGTAGTATAAATCTCCAGGTACAAACGTTTAGAACTATCCATGTAGAGATCAGTGTTTCTTTTATTGTTCACTTGATGCTGTTAGCATACACAATAAAGATTGTTTATATTTCACAGAGGACTTGTGAGAACATTACAGAAATGTTATGTCCAAATTAATCATTTTCGTTTCTTTCTCAAAGCTGATGATGGATATGCATGTAGCAAATAATTATACTGGTATAATTACTGTTAGAACTTGTATGCAATGATAATTACATTTCAAACAACATACATTTGTATATATACATCTTATCATGAATAAAATATGATAAACCAGTAAGCTGTACCATCCAAGGAAAGTGTAAATATTCATAAACATGTACCAACCAGTGATTCATAAAAATCACTCTTATATATACATATATAAAATTATCTTTATTCAATAATTTGGTTACAACCTGGCAATCAGTTACTTTTTAACAATATCCTCATAGTGTAAATTTTTTTAATTTCAATTGTTTGTATCACATGTGTGACAGTATCACCATCAGAATTAACAGAATCCATGAAATCAACATCATCGTTACCAGACCAAAGTAGGCACATCATAGCATGGGGAATATCATCATCAGCTTTGCTAACATTGGTAATGACATCTGTTTGTTCACACAACCCTACTATAATAAAACAGTTTGCAACGAACTCTGTGGAAACATCAAACCATGCATGATAAATCATACTGACTACAGAGAATACATTTTTCACATGCAATTATTCTGTCAAGGTTTGTGGGGTATCTTTGGATTTGAGCACATCAGTACATTGCTTTCTATTCCTCGTAGTTTTTATTTGAAGCTTTGATTAAGGCCTGGACTCATCAGACTTGTCAAAAAAATTAAATAACCAACCCAATACCTTGCTGATCTAATTGGCCTGTCAAAACCTTAAACTGATGAAATGTGGCATCTTTGTTATGAATTTCCCGAAGACAATGACGAAAGATTTTCAATTGTCAGCACCCTGTTGGAGCTTTCTTTGTAGGTTCTACTCCATTAAATATGGCAAGTTTGTTATTAACTTCCTAAAGACATTGTCAGTTGAGTGATATTTATGTCCCGGTTGGTAAATAGTTAATACCAGAGATACTGCCAGAAATTTGCTTAAGAAGGGGAGGTCCCTCACACCTACATCTTGTTGATGGGGGGAGGAATCATTGGTGCTCTGAGTAATCTATGCCAAATGGTTGCTAATGAGTGACATTATTCTAAAGTATTTAAACATTAAATTAAAACAAGCATTTAATGACTTTGTATCACTTCTTCTACAATAAATGTATAAGGCATCTGCATACCAAATTGTTGCTTATTCATCTTTTCTTCTTATCACTCCCTTTCAATAAAACATTTGCATACTAAACCTAATTTACTGGACAACACACACTTCTGTATAGTCAGTTTATTTACTGTTTCAGACCCTAGCCCACAGGCTTTTGAAAGCAAATTTTTAAGTATATTATGTTTCTCCAAGAATACTTACCCAATCACATTACATTAGGAATATTAGCCTGCTACCTCGTGAATCCAGCCATACTAAAAGACAGAAATTGTCTATGTCTGTCAATTTCAATAGACAATAGGCAATACCTCTTGCCCATTTCCTACCTTTGACACTGCCAGGTGTCTCTAGTTTTAGCTGAGCAAGATGCCAATGAGGATGCTTGCATGGTGGGGTGGTTGGGAGGGTTTTTAAGCAGTGTGACTGGGTAAATTTTCTTGGAAAAGCATAATTTACTTAAAAACTTGCTTTCTCCTTCAAATATGATTCCCAATCACATTACATTAGGAGAATAAGTAACTGGAGGAGGGGATGCTGAGCAACCAACCCCTACCTCAGGTATCCTTCTACGAAAGAATAGCAAGATTCCTCATGTGAATGATAATCTCCTAATTACATAAGCAACACAGCCTGGGGTCACATGACCTGTGACCCTAACAGACAGTGAAGAAGATGAATATTGAAATTTTACCTATAAAAATTTCACCAGAAAATCCAGCAAAGCTAATAGGCTGTGTTGATTGATCTAGTTGGGTCTTGTGGCCATCTGAGCTGTGCCACTGGACCCATCAGATTCAAGGTTTGACTCTGCTATTCTAAATCTCATAGATGAAGGCTCAAGAAGGTTGACTCTGCATGCCAGCCAATGACTTCTATTATATCTTGGATCAAAACATTGTGTTGGTATGCGAGGGTAACAAAAATGGCTTGAAGCTTCTGAGCAGTAATCTCTGTGAGGTGACTATGATCTGATGAGGTGTCAGCCACGAAGCAAGGGCTTGAGGGGTGATATCCTGTGTTCTGGCCCACATTGGAAGGAAGAAACGCTTGCACATGCCATGACTTGTCTCAGTGCATTTCAAATAGTGCTTCAGAGCATGAATAGGATCTTGCATGGCTGCTGTTCTCAACCTGTCTATGGAAGACTGCAAGCGAGCGATGATTCTTTGGTTACTGACAGATGGTATCCTATTTTGGGCTTCAATGCCTGGTTGTGTAGAGAGAACCACCAAACCCTCCAATCTGAAGAGTTCAGGTCAACATAAGGGGCATGCAGCTCACTTAATCTGCATGCAAAAGCTATCAGGAAACATGACTTGTATGATAGTGAGTTTACCTAAGTGTGGGCTAGAGGTTCAAATGGATTTGAATTGAGTAATGTTAAAACCCAGAATTGGCTCCATTTTAGAAACACAGTGAGGGATCCTGGTTGATTGAGCCCAAAAAGGTCTAAAAGATCTGATAGGTCTAAATCATGCCCCAAATCAGGTCTGCCATGAAGCCGGAATGTGTCCAATATCATGGGGCAATAGTCTTTCATAGAGATTGGAGCCAACTGTTTCTCCTCAAAAAGCCAGAAAAAAAAGTTGGCCAGTTGAGGCACAGAGAGATGATGTTCTTGGAATGGCACCGTTCTCTGAATACAAGCCACTTTCCCTCGTAAGACTTCAGAGAAGAGGGCCTTCTTGCTCTTGAGCTTCTTTCCACAATCAAGGTTTGACTGATTGTCTCACAAGGCTGTCCTGATAAAATGATAAAAGATGAAGAAGACAGTCCAACAGGAAGGACCAACCATGATTGTGGTTGCTGGAGAAGATTCAGGCTGGCTGTAATCTTTCTGTGGATATTTATCGCTAGAAAAAGCAACAAAGAACTTGCCCCATCTGAAAGGAGCTATCAGAATCATCTTGCCATTCTGACCCCCTAACTGCTGGGATGGGAGGCAAAATGTCCACAATCCCTCCTAAATAAATGACAGTGCATCCGATGCCCAAGCTTTTGGGTCTGGAACTGGAGAGATGATGTTGGGTAGCTTGTAATTCCATCTTGTTGCAAAGAGGTCAATCATCATACGCCCCTCCCCAAGTGTGCAAATCTGAGTGAAGACCGATTGATAAAGAGAACATTCTGTGTTAAGGTCTTGACCACTTCTGGGTAGAGTGTTGGTCAAGACACTGAACCTCGTGTGATTTTGTCTGATTTGACTGTTGATATAGAGATTGTTGCAACAATGTAGAAACTGCCAAATCAGAACACATAGATCAGGTGATTTGGTGACTTCCTATTTGAGTCACCACCACAAATTTGTTGGGCCTAATGAGGCCTGTTGTTGCCTGAGAGTTGATCTTTTCAGAAGTGAAAGGCATAGCTGAAATCTGTCACAGAAAGGGCCGACGGTACTGTTAGATGGATCTGTCACTAATGTCCCTGTAAATCATAGTTGGCTTAATCGATTCAACAAAAAGTTCCCCATGTTGGAAGAGTCAGATGGTCAGTGACAGCTGGGCAGCTAGCAACCTTGAAGATTTTTTAATGCATTATGGATCCTGATTTATAGGCCAGGAGACCATGCTCTGACACGCAGAGGGACTTACACCCATTGGGTTGCTTAAATTTGGACCCCCCCCAAATGAGTTGGCAATACAAGCAATGAACTAGTTGGCTGTGCCATCTTCTCAAAAGGTTTCCTGTGCTGGACAGTAGGTAACAGCTGTATGGTCCATGACAGCTGGAGGGCTGGTAACTGTGCAGTGGTATAAGGAGGTGGATGCAACTGTTCTGATGTGAACACCATGCATCTTGTCCATGTATCAAATTGTCTTCTTGACTTAAACTGTTGTCAACGAAAACATGCTGGGTATTTCTGTATCAGTGCTTTCTGTGTTATGTCCAGTTAGTAGCAAACCATCTGATATTTCATTCTTCCTAGTTTTGTCCTTTACAGATGATCATTCTGTCTCACAGAAGTTTCTAAAGAAATCAGTTATCTTTTGTTTCAACATGACACTGTTGCTGTGCTTTAGACATTTCCTTAATGGCTGATTGATGGATCAATTTACTATACTGCTCAAGGAAATAATTCAACTGGAATAGCTCCATAGTTTCTACAATATTCCAGCAGTTCTCCATCTTAAAGGTTCTTATATTCAAACAATATTCTCCATAGACAGAGGATTAATTGAGATCATAGAGAAAAGGAAAAAAGATGGTCTGATCAACCTAATTAAAAACCCAAAAGAACATTAAAACTCATACATTGGGTACAAGAAATTATGGGAAGCACAGATAACTTGCATGATCTTTCCCCCAATGAATTTTAAAAGTTGTGTGACTCTCAATTATTTCTGTGGGAAACCTGTGATCCAATGACCTGAACATATCCATATAACACTAAGCTGCCTGCAGGAGCTCCATTCATAGGACATGCTATGTCAAATATTGCATAATTGTTATGAATTTTCTGAAGACAATAGCCAATAATCATTTTTAGGTGCACTGCTGGGCTCCATTTGTATGTCCTGCCTCTCTTACAAAGGCTATCTCCATAATTATATATACTAATCTATACACTTGGTGTAAAAAAAGTGAAGCCCATAAATAGGAAATAATTTTCTACTCCATATTTCAGCTATTACCTACAATTAGTTCTTAATTGTCTTTGATGAATAATAATGAACTGTAAGTGTTTCTCTTGTACAGGCTTACAGTGTAATGGAGTTAAATATATTATCATGTACCAAGGCAACTGTTTGATAAATAAGTAATCAAAGATAATCAAAGCAACCAAACAAATATTTTTCACATTTATTGAACTAAGATCATTAATTTAATCCATAAATGTGTCGAGTTACCATCTGCTGATTCCAAAGTCATATGATGTATGGTCTGACAGTAGAGTATCTACATATCTTTAATTCAAATCCATCATCAATCTATATAAAACCCAATATTAAAAACCCAAAAGAACTTTAAAACTCTTCTGACACTCATATTCTCATTATTCCCACTATGAAAATGAAGTCATATGGACAACGTTTTTTTTGCATACCAGGGACCAGCAACATGGAACGAATTGCCCACTGAACTTAGACACAAAGACACAGTGATCTCATTCAAAAGCACTCTTAAAACCCACCTATTTCAACTGCAAGAACAGAGTTAAAGACCTAATAATGTTTCCTTACCTTAAATATTTTCAGCATGTTTTCTGTTTTCTAATTTCCTGGTGTTTGTTTTATTTTTGTAATGATATCATTATATATGTTTTATAAGTGTTGTCAAATGTTGTAAAGAGCTTAGAGCTTCTAAAGATTAGGTGCTATACAAAGTCCTCATTATTATTATTACTATTATAATATAGTAAGCACAATCCAAGATTTTTTTAAAAGATATGCAGACAATAGCAAGTCACTGTTCAAGGGCAATCACCCCTTCTGGGTTATATTATTTCTTGCCAACTCATTTTGGATGCTAAAAATTTACATTATGAGATCCTTAAACTTCTGGAGAAAAATAATAGGTGTACAAATTTGAGTTAATGGAAAACAGAAAAGAATGAAAGAACAGAATGTCAGACAAAAGATAATCTCTATAAATTTTACAGGCTGTTTACATGTACATATTCTGGGTACAGCACAGACAGCCTACTCAATGCCATATGAAACCAACTAGACTGTTTACATGTACATATTCTGGGTACAGCACAGACAGCCTACTCAATGCCGTATGAAGGGTACAGCACAGACAGCCTACTCAATGCCATATGAAACCAACTAGACTGTTTACATGTACATATTCTGGGTACAGCACAGACAGCCTACTCAATGCCGTATGAAGGGTACAGCACAGACAGCCTACTCAATGCCGCATGAAACCAACTAGAATTATGAAACCTAAAGCTACTGTTTTCTGAAGATGAAATTAGTGCTGATTGAAATTAAAAATATACATTTTTTAAAAAGTAAAATGGAATAAAATTTACTGAGAACATATTCACCACAATTATTGCTTAGTAAAATGCAAAGCATAAACTGTACATTCATACAGAGCACTGGTAAAGCATAAACTGTACATTCATACAGAGTACTGGTAAAGCATAAACTGTACATTCATACAGAGTACTGGTAAAGCATAAACTGTACCTTCATAGAGAGTACTGGAAAAGCATAAACTGTACAGTCATACAGAGTACTGGTAAAGCATAAACTGTACCTTCATACAGAGTACTGGAAAAGCATAAACTGTACCTTTATACAGAGTGCTGGTAAAACATAAACTGTACATTCATATAGATTACTGGTAAAACATAAACTGTACCTTCATACAGAGTACTGGTAAAGCATAAACTGTACCTTCATACATAGTACTGGTAAAGCATAAACTGTACCTTCATACTGAGTGCTGGTAAAACATAAACTGTACATTCATACAGATTACTGGTAAAACATAAAACTGTACCTTCATACAGAGTACTGGTAAAGCATAAACTGTACCTTCATACAAATTACTGGTAAAACATAAACTGTACCTTCATACAGGGTACTGGTAAAGCATAAACTGTACCTTCATACAGAGTATTGGTAAAGCATAAACTGTACAGTCATACACAGTACTGGTAAAGCATAAACTGTACATTCATATAGAGTACAGGTAAAGCATAAACTGTACATTCATACAGAGTTTTAAAGCCATCTGCCCTGTGTCTGAGGACAGTTAATGAATCCATGAAACCAAAATTAAAATTCATAAAATATGCAAATAATTAAAAGTACTCAGAAATGAAAAAAAAAATCAAGACAATGATGATGTCACAGATCAATTAATAATGAACTCACCAACAGTAGACATAAGGGCAGTCAAACTTCTCACATTTATATTCAGCAATGTATTTCTTGCCACACAGTTAAAAGTTCCATCAAAATAAGGCTTTGCCTTCAGAACCAGTTTCATTGTGTGCTGCCTGATCAAAGAGTTGTCTCCACTTCCCCCATAGGTGGCATTGTACTGTTCCCCTCCTTGGAATGGTTGCCCATTCCACTCCCAGAACAATTCTGCTGGTGGTGCACTTTCTCCAGTGATACAGTTAAATGATATGATATCATCTTCATTCGCATACACTGATGCAGGGCTTACATGAAACATGTGGATGACTGAAAGAGAATTAAAAATTATAAACTTATGACATTATGCATGTGTTGGGAGAGACCCCCTGTGCAATTTTGCATCTGACGACTTCAATAGCACTTCATTTGTGGTGTTCATTTTGTGTTACTTCATTCTCTTGCCCCCCAATACTACATGTATCACTAAAGTTCCTTAACTGCAGTAGTTCACTTTCTGAAGTGCAGCTCCTTAGTCAGTTGCATGCCCAGAGTTAATGTCCCTGTTGCAACACCATAGTTAGTTGCACCTTGATTGGTACATGCAGCTCCATAGCTAGTTACACCAATTGGTCATAAACTAAGTAACAGAAAAGAGTTATCATTTAGCTATCATTTTTTTTCTCCTGTGTATTGTGTAAAATGCATGATATGATGGCAGATAGCTTGAACTAAGCCTAAAATTACAATAAGGAGTGGAAGGTTCACTTATCACAGCTTAACCTGATCTTGGTTCATATATGATGTTATATTTAAGCATTTTGCCTACTCCGTATGTATATTAAACAGTAGGAATAACCGAATCATATATATATATATATATATATATATATATATATATATATATATATATATATATATATATATATATATATATATATATAAGAGAATAATATAACATGTTGGCACTGAGTACAAATATTCCAACTCTTTCCATAAAATCTCCTACTTAAATTTAAACACCATAACCCCTGCTGTAATTACTATCAGTCATACATTTCAAACTTAGAGCCTTGCAATTGACAACAATTTACTTGAAGCAGGTTCTTGTGGTAGGTGAGATAAAGAATTCACGTGGTCACCTGGCCAGATTTGTATCATATTTGCTGTGTAACAGAAAGTTGAATATAAGTCTGGAGAAAACAAGGAGTTGTTTAAGATATGGGGATGCAGGTGCTTCAAGGCTGAAGGAGGGTTCATCAGTAAATCAGTTATGACACACACTATATTCTGAATCCTGGTAGTAATCAAAAATGCTACTATTCCATATTTCTAGTACACAGCCTGTAGTGATCAAATAAATCATTCATCGTATTGATGACTGTGTGCATTTTAAAGATGCAGATATCTGCTTCTGTTTTCTTCAAGATTGATATCAGTTAAATTTGAGGAAGATAAAGACAGGCTGAAATCAAGAAAGACCATGTTTTAAAACTTTCTCTACTCTTTTGCAAGCCTTGGATGTTCATGGGTTGTAGGTCCAGGACCTGTCACTCTCTGAGCGAGCCAGGTCCAACAAGCATATAAACAGGTCTGAGGTGCTGCATTGTTTAGAGGAACATCAAATTTAGTACAGAAGCATAGTTCCATGTATGAGCTTTAATAGGCAAATAAAGTTGTTTTTTTTAAACAATACAGTTTCCACTCTTTACTGATCTGAATCAAAAATGTCCAGTAGTCTTGAAAGGTCTTTGTTTTTGCTTCAGAGGGCTCAAGATTAATATATGAGAAGTCAAATCAACCTTTAATTTTATTGTACCATGGTACAGGGCACTGGACCTGTCAGCTATATCAGAAAACTTTAAAAAGGTTGAACACTGTATCCCGATCATATTTGACCCATAGCCAGTTGGTTTTCCAGTGTTTTTCAAATGTGCAAATATTTTGGCTTATTTTTTTTTGCTGCGGGGGGGGGGGGGCCATTTTCTACATTTTTGGATTCTTGCAGCTTTTCAGATTTAACGATGGATGAGAAATCAAAGTTAAAATAAATAAACTTATGATTTGTATTGATTATTGGTTATGTTCATTGGCACGGAACAAAGTGCTGCATTTCAGTGCACATTTTAGTGCTGCAGTCAGTGCTGAAAATGTCACCCTGAGAGAAATTTTATCCCCATCAGATTACAATTCTCTTTCCTGCTCATATACATGGGGCAATTCTGTTAGTATCACCAATATGCTAAAATGCACTTAATCTGTCCTGCCATGAGATAATACATTTCAGACAAAAGCCTTGCCATTCAGTAATACATTTGAGACAAAAGCCTTGTCATTAGGTAACACATCTGAAACAAAAGCTTTGCCATCATGTAATACACTTGAGACAAAAGCCTTGTCATCAGGTAACACTTTTGAGACAAAAGCTTTGCCATCAGGTAATACATTTGAGACAAAAGCCTTGTCATTAAGGTAATACATTTGAGACAGCTTTACCATTAGGTGATACATCTGAGACAAAAGTCTTGCCATTAGGTAACACATGTGGGACAAATTCATTGCCATTAGGTAACACATGCAAGACAAAAACCTTGCTATTAGGTAATACATCTGAAACAAAAGCCTTGAAATTAGGTAAAACATTTGAGACAAATGCCTAGCATTTAGGTAACACATGTGAGACAAAAGCCTCATAATTTGGGAGCAAAAAGCAGACTAATACCTACAGGCATGAAATACATTTGTAGCTGATGAATGGAGCAATTCCCCGCTATTCTCATCATGCACACTGCATGTATAGTTCCCCAGATCATCCTTTTGGATGTCTGGAATGTACAGTGTGTGATTACTAAATATGGAACTTTTTGCAGGCCTCAGTCCATCGTTAAACTGCCAGATGAACAGGTAGGAATCAGATGCAACTTCTGATGATATTAACACAGCTGGACAGTGCAGAAATAAATCTTGACCATACACAACCACATTACTCTTTGGAACAGGTCCCCATTCTGAAAAGGGGAGAAAAAGTAATTTATTAACTAACTTCACATTTTGAATAATGTACCTACGAAATAAAACTATCCCAACATCAGGAATGTACAGCACTCCCTCTCTATAGGGCCCCTCATAATAATTCAATTCCTGTAATACAGCAATGGATACCATTTCATAACACAGTAGAGAATCATAAGTATCATGTATTTCATCAACAGGTGGTTTCACTATACAGAGTATACTGTATGACTACCATGGAGAGTGTTATAAAGAGAAAATATTGCATATGTATCATGCCACTAGTATAAAGCATAAATTTGCTTTATGGCTCCAAAAGAAAGCATTATAATGAAAGAATACCATACACTGGTACATATACTGTATGATGTACATGATTACAAGGTGGTCAGACTATAATGAGTATACTGTCTGGCTCCCATGGACATCATTATAATGCCCGTTTCTAGACCCAAACTTGAGATCATTTAGGTGTCAAGCAAGTGTAATTCAACTATACTTTTCAAGGCCAAACTGATTAGGGTTAAAAATAAACCAAAAAATCTAAACTCCAATTAAGGTAATCACATCATTGCAAAGAACAATGACACCTGTCAACAAGAGAGCTCAAACAACCACAAAAATTATCCTTTATGGGCAGTCATCCATGGTATGTAGGCCAAGGTCAGAAACTATGTAGAAACATGGTTTAGTGAACTCCAAATAATTTTAATGGCTGGCCTGAAGATGACGACTGCTGACAGTTCTGTCAAGATTAGCTATGTATACTGTATATTAAGAATAACCTGATGCTTTTAAGCCCAAATAAAACCTTCACTTTTAGTCATTTCCTACCATTAATTTCGCACTCAATGGATTTCTGCTCTCAATGTGTATGGTTGCCACCAAAGTTATCATTTTATAGCTGCTAAAGTCTGACAGGTGCTTGGAGAAAATGAGATGAAAATTAATAAAAGTGATGCTTAAGCATTGTAATTTATGAACATGTTCTCTAACGGAAGTAAATGTAAAATTTTAACTGATGAGGTCAAGTCTGCACTATTCCTTACCTATGTTAGCTACAGACAGTGATGTAAAACAAATAAAAATAAATATCCAGAGTGGGAAAACACATATCTGCACCATTCTGTCATGACAATCAAGTATTCTCCATCACCTGAATAAAAGAAAACAAATTTTAAAATTTTTTCTTAATAAGAACTAAGGTAAGAGTTTTTGAAAAATTAAAACGATGGTACTTTACAAAACTGCATTTTTAGAATTCTAACATCAAATGCTTCTATGGTTCACACTAAAGCAGGATCAGGGATATCCAGACACCTAAGTCATTTACATATTCTACCGGCAAATATATTCATTATTTCAGTTTATATCCCTCATTTATGCAAACAAATATTAACAAGAATTACCGATTTCTCAAAACAATTTATTTTTCATATTTATGAAACATTAACTTATTAAATCTGATGCCAAACAGCAAGAAAACTATACCAATGAAGTCATCAAATATTCAACTATTTTTCAAAACAAGGAAAAACTTCTAGTTGCATGGCACAGTAAAGTTTGCTCAATCCCATTAATAGATAGCAGCATGGTTATCGCAAAATTGCAGACTCTTCCTTAGACAAACATGTTGAAATACTCATAATACAGAAAATGTGCCTGGTTTAGATTTACAGAATCGAGTACATACAATATAATAAAATATATAATAATAATTTAATAACACAGTCAAGCAATTTTAAACAATCCAATTAAGAAAGGTTGAAATTTGGAAAAAAGACTATACCTGTCTCTGCGAACTTGGGATATCATTTCGGCAGCAGACATAACATAATTTGGTCAGTAAATCTAAAATTGAGTGAAAGGGCACAAATTAAGTATTTATTTTCTATTTGTTGCAGATGCTTCAGGACACATACTAACAGGGTAACCATTTAAATTGTTTGAGGCAAATAAAATAAAAGATCCACTCATTATTTGACTTCATTTTATAAAGCTAGTGGTTATTACAAGAAACATGCATCATTATTATATCCTTTTTATTCAAGTTTACTTTGCAGACTTCCCAATAGTTTTATGTATGTAAGTTTTTCTGACTATAAATATTTTCTTTTTACAATATATTTGGTTTAATTAAATATAATTGCTTAAAGAAATATCCATTGATATGCTTTTTTGTCATTTTTTCAATAATGTGATAACAAAAATGGTGATACATTTACAAATTGAATGCATTTTATATGGCTATTATATTAATCAGTTATGTTCCACAAATCTTTTGACAATTCTGATTTAAGAGACATACATAGCCAGTACCAATGACTATTTCTATGTATGATATCATAATTAATGTTGCTTATCTTTATTGAAAATTATTTCATGTTGTTTATCCATGTTTAGTAATGATGATATCTGCCGTTTATTATTTTCACATAACAAAATGATTCCCAATCAACAACATTCTCAATATAGCAGATTAATCATATGATTAATTTTCTCATTCGTCTACAAGGCGACAATGAAATGATGTACTTTCTTTGTTCTGATCAGTACTTCTGAGAAGTGAGTGATTCATTGACCTTTATGACTAGTTCATTGACCTTTGCAACTAGTTCATGACTCATCAAGACATTTTCTAAACTTAAACCTTTATTCAGTGTGTGTGTGTGTGATTTGGATTTTTAACATAGCTTTAACAATTTTTCAGTCATATCGCTACAATGTCTGCAGTGTGGCAGTTTATAGTGATGTCTAGCATTGGGGCATCATGCCGCAGACATGTAACATGATGTCCCACCCAGTCACATTATCCTGACACCAAGCCAACCAGTCCAAACACTAACCTATTAATGCTGAGCGCTAAGTGAGGCAGCTGTTAGTACCATTTTTTGTAAGTCTTTGGTATGACTCAGCTGGGGATTGAACCCACGACCTCCCGCATTCGAGGTGGACGCTCTAACCAACTGCATGTCTATCTACATCACCAAGATCCAACTGCATGTCTATTTACATCACCAAGATCCACCTGCATGTCTATCTATATCACCAAGATCCACCTGCATGTCTATCTACATCACCAAGATCCACCTGCATGTCTATTTACATCACCAAGATCCACCTGCATGTCTATCTACATCACCAAGATCCATCTGCATGTCCATCTACATCACCATGATCCACCTGCATGTCTATCTAAATCACCAAGATCCACCTGCATGTCTATCTACATCACCAAGATCCACCTGCATGTCTATCTACATCACCAAGATCCACCTGCATGTCTATCTACATCACCAAGATCCACCTGCATGTCTATTTACATCACCAAGATCCACCTGCATGTCTATCTACATCACCAAGATCCACTTGCATGTCTATCTACATCACCAAGATCCAACTGCATGTCTATTTACATCACCAAGATCCACC
>JAECUM010010849.1:0-25803 GCA_016617855.1 Megalonaias nervosa | reverse complement strand
TATATATGCTGTAATATGAATGTGATTATATTACTTACTAACATGCAGTAGAAATACCAATGTTTGTCCACGCCAATTATATATTTCTTCATTGCATTGTTTTGTACTTGTGCCATAAAGTTCCTATAAGAGTCTACCCTCAGTTATAACTTCAGTTGCTTCCAAAATATGCAATAATAAAAGCCACGATATACAGAACGTAGAATAATCCATAAAACTGAATAAGGAATCTCATATCATTATTTTTTCTTACTTTGTTATGCATATATAATTTATATTATTTGTTGGTTTGTCTTAACGACTATATATACCGCTCCGGTGGTCTAAGTGGTGAGAGCGTCTGCCTTGGGTTTGAGCACCGCCTGAGTCATACCAAAATCATAAATAATGGTACTAGCAGCTGCCTCATATGGCGCTCAGCATTAACAGGCTAGTGTTAGGACTGGTCGGCCAGGTGTCAGGATAATGCGATTGGGTGGGACATGATGCTACATGTCTGCGGCATGATGTCCCAGTGCTAGACATCGCTCTAAACTGCTACACTGCAGATTTCGTAGCGATATGACTGAAATTTTTTTTAAAGCTACGTTAAAATTCCAAATCACACACACACACACACACACACACACACACGTAATGACTATATGTTATGTACATCTGTATTTTGTACCTGACTTTGTCCAAAATTAAGGTCATGGTGTACCTGACCAGTTACATTTATTTGTAAACAACATTGTTCATAGCTAATACTTCTCTACGAGTGTGGATTAAATATTCAGATCATTATTAACGGTAAACATGTTCACTAGAATCTGAGTCTAGGACATTACGTTTTTAAATAATAAATTCCTAAACGTGTTGACAACTTTGAATGTTTTATAAAGGAGACTGACATACATCCTGGCTCTATTTTTGTGTCTTAGTTTTTTATATAATATTGTTTACTCATTCTTGCCTTAACATAGGAATGAGTAAGTTTTATTATTGTTTTCAGTGGAATTGTTTATTCAAATTATTATTCACTGGAATCCCAAGTGCTCAATAATATTCTTGGACTGGGGCATTAATTTGGAATTATTGTGAATTCAGACAAGGGAATTGGGGATTATTTTCTTGTGATACATCAAAAGACTGTTAGCACATCTTTGCACTTCAGTCCATTTGCCCTTTAGGACGTTGGAGTCTACAGGTATACTAACACATTCAATATCGGAATTTATTTTGAATAACACTGAAATTCAATGGTATTTCATAAATTTGGACTTGTGATAGAACCTTAAGGACTATTTGGGATTTAATTCACATTACTGCAAGTTCTTTCTTAAATTTTCACTTGTATTACAGGGAGATAAATTATTTGTTGAAATTTACAAAACTTGGTGGTTTTTGCTTTTTTCTGTTGCTTAGTTTAAGACCGTAGAGTCGTAACAACTTACCCGTAGCATACAGCCACTATCAGTTGTTTTCCAGGGCATATATACACAGTCAGGTGTTTTATTACTTATCCCATGCATATATACACACTCAGACGTTTTGTTACTTACCTCTTAATCAGATGTTTAAGTACTTATCCCTTGAACATATACATAATCAGATGTTTTATTACTTACCCCTTGAATATATACACCATCAGATTTTTTCTTACTTTTCCTGTGCACACAACAACAATCAGAAGTTTTCGTACTTTTCATCTTTAATGAAATATTAATAGATATTGTGAGTGGCCAAGGTATGGTAATCAATCAGTTTATTAACAAAAATAGTAACATGAACGTACGATACCACGTACATCGGAAACTGTTTTACATTATTTTTAACCATCGTACTAAAGATTTATCGTGTAACATTGGAGTAATTTTGATACGTGGGGAGAGTTTGTTTACTATGCCTAATCAGTAAGAAGTCATTTAAAAGCTTTGAAACTGTTTGTAACAACGTTTGCAGTTTTAGATTATCAGAATCAAAATCTATCGCCAGGGCCAATTGTGGATGTTAGCTTGCACTTCAAAATAATTTGTCCTGAATACTTATTAATTTATTAAGGAGACTTTTCTGACATGCAAGCCTTATGTTAAATATATCTTCCACAATTATCTGTACGGTTCTTACCTAGTATACGGACCGCTCCGGTGGCCTAGTGGTTAGAGCGTCCGCCTTATATGGGTTCGAACCCCGGCCGAGTCATATTAATAAAATTGGTACTAACAGCTGCCTCGCTATGAGCTCAGCATTATGAGTTTGGTATTAGGACTGGTCGGGCTGGTATCAAGATAATGTCACTGGGTGGGACATAAGCTACATTTAAGCGGCATGATGCCCCAGTGCTAGAAATCTCTGTAAACTGCCACACTGCTCACATCGTAGCAATATGACTGCAAAAATCTTAAAGCTCCGTTAAAAATCCAAACCTCTCTCTCTCTCTCTCTCTCTCTCTCTCTCTCACACACACACACACACACACACACACACCTAGTATACGGTTCTGCACTAGAGTCACTTTGTATTGGATGTAATTTGTACAGTTGTATAATTTGACTATAACTTCAATAAGTTTAGGTTAAACGCTGTAAATAACGAACCAAAGGAGCCACAAGTATTTGGCTTTATCGTAGATGAAAGCCTTTCAATTCAAGGTAAAAGGATTAGAAAGATATGACCGGTCTATTTTTGACGAGCTGTTGTTTGGGCTTTACAATTGTAAATAGCTCAATAATTTGATATAGCATGGCACAGAACAAAAGACAACATATACTTCTTACACAGTTATTCAGGTTTTAAATATTCATGAGTATTAGTTATACATTGCTCAATGTTAGTTTTAAAATTTTACCCTGAGCCATTTGAACACGCTGAATCTTATTACGATTAACTCAACTTACGACACTTTAAATAGACTGAGTTAGTGACAGGTTTTAAAGATATAACAATATTAGGAACAGTCAGTTATTGGTATCAATTGCTACCAATATGTACACCACTTTTGTACGCGTATTGTTACATCGCTAACATATAGTTGAAAAAGTGTGAAATGTCACAGATGCAATCACAGATACTTTTGATATGTATCTCACACAATATAGGGAAATTTAATATCTCACACAATATAGGGAGATTTAACATCTCATACAATACAGGGAAATTCAATGTCTCGCACAATACCGGGAGATTCAACACCACACACAATACAGGAGGATTCAACATCTCTCACAATACTGGGAGATTCAACATTTCACACAATATAGGGAGATTCAACACCTCAAATTTTCAGTTTTCTGAACTGTAATGATTATACTAATTCATTTATAATACAGAATTTATTATCGATCCTTAATATCATGTGTGTCAAATCGCTCATAATAAATTAAATATTAATTGCACTGTAAAATTTAATAATAATATAATTTTGATGAGTGTATTCAATTCTGAACGTTGAGTCCTCTGCACCCCACGATGTCACCAAAAACTTCCAGAGGAAAATTATCGATCGCTATTACATTTACAATGGTGGCAAGGTACTAATGTAAGTCAAGAAAATAGAACATTTGGTTAAAGCAACAAGTAACATGATAGTACGAATTATTCGTATAACACACGCAGCTTTCATTAAAATATCACAGCGCACGACATTCAATCTGATTATACTGGCTCACATCTTTAGGTTCACCACATCTAAAAATGTCCACGTACTTTAACATTGATTTTTGCTATATGTACTTCTCGGGGCGTGTAAATAATGACCTTCCAAAGGAATACTGATGTAGGAGGACTCAAAATGACGCGAAGAATTGCAATTTAAAGGTATGTGTAATTAAATTCTAAAAACTGACTACCATTGCTGAAAAAGTTGGTATTGAAATCCTGCATGACCTGTATGACTTGCTCTTTAATGAGGATGTATGACCTAAAAATAAGCTGCACCCCTATACTTGTTACCACTAAATTTATCAGCAAATTCACTGCACTCCGAGGTAGTTGTGCCCATTCCAAGTCTTTTGATCCCTTATCCTATCCTAACAGATTTTCCATACTCAATATGGTTCTTAGTCAGCGAAGAAATATGTTCATGTCAAGAAAAATGAATTTATATCCTGGCAATATGAAATCGCAGAAAATTGTGTAATCATTCTTTTCCACAGAAGATAAACGGAGAGATTATTTCATTTATCCTTCAACATAGAAACTTCTGCTTTGGAAGACCTAAATAATTTTAGTTCAGTCTAATATATACTCATGAGTGGCTCCAGCTTAGTCTCTAATTGATTAAAGTGAGTGGCTATAGCTTAGTCCCTTATAGATAATCGTGAGTGGCTCCGCTTAGTCTCTTGTAGATAATCAAACATTTTACTACAGTTCTTATATCTTCTCAGCGTGAATAGGAGCATCAAACGATTATTTTATTTTTGCAATTTTTATTCAGTATTATATGTACATTGTAGTCCATTCTGCAAAAAATTATTATCTGGAATCTTCTGTGCACGTATGATTGCATCATTATGATCGAAATTGACTACAATAGCAAATGAAGCAGTCCATAACAGGAACTATATGATGAAGATATCATTTTAATAACCATACGTGAAAGCTGTTGGATCTCAATCCATTGCTGAACAAAGATACAGAAAACTCTTTTGGACGTGTGGTATTAATTAGACTGGTAACCAGCTTCATGAATAAAATACTAGACCGACAGGCAAAAGATGAATCATAAATTCTTGTTTGAGGTATCTTCGTTCGTACCATTTGATTTGAATATGATATTTTGTCAGGTTGATCTTTTGTGCCATTTATAAACTGTTTAATGATTTAGAGGAAACAAGAGTAAAAGAAACATTTAGATGTGTACGTGAAGATACACTAATAGGTGTCGGTTTACATCAAAACTGCAAGAACACTTTATAAACATTTGTCTCTTGGCGAAAATGTAACCAATACTGATCTTTTGTTTCTTTGAAAACCGTCTTCATTGTGTTATACATATTTGGTCTCATTCAGGAGCATCGATCACTAAGCTTGGACTTACGTTTTCTTGACCCTATTATTGTCCGCTACGTAAGGATTTGAAGAACGGGTTAAGGACTATGGCTATGTGCCATTTTGCTGCATTATGATGATTCATTAATTTCATAGATTTGCTGAGGATACAAAAGGCATTTAAAAGATTTTTCTCTTGTTTCAGACGGTATGTAAATAGACTAAGAGTAGTAGCAATACGATGCTGATGTTTTTAATAAGTATCATGCTATGCCTCGATGCTACTGGCGAGGTTTGAAAGAGGGCAATGACCTCTCGCTGAATGCTGTACACCATATCCTTTTCTTTAATGATGCTGATAACATTGCTCAAAGCGTCCATCTTTCGTCGCATATTTCCCTGCTGCAATTGGCGCAAATATTGGAGGAAGTAGAGGTAAAACTTTGGACTAACCACTGCCCATTCGAGCCGGACGAAATCAGGTTGAGGAATTACATTAGGATCTGAACCTATAATGCTGAACATCTCAAAAATCAACGCGCTAGGTGTGCATTTAATTTCTTGAGGAAGACATGGCACGGGAAAGGTGACTAATTTTCACATTAACACTGTTGTGGACATGTTCTTATTTAATATAGTACTGAAAGAATCATCTGTAAGATCATGTAGTTCTTCTACTTCAACAACCTTACGTGTAAATGTTTCTTCAACATGATGAAGAACAGCTTCCATTAATGTCTATGGCACCAAGCACCAAGCAGTACGCAGCAATCTTCAGTTTTCCAGATGCAACATCAGAGGAAACACCTCTAAGAAGAAGTTCATGAGCTAGATAAAGTCTTCCCGTGTCAGCGGATTCCCGTGACTGACTGCGAGAGGACATATGGGACCCGAGACTCGAGAAACAGAATGTTCGCAAGATATCTCTCACTTCTTTCCTCAGATCCTGGGACGAGTTTTCTATGTTCAATATTTTAGGATTGAAAAGAACCCCGTGACTTAGAAGGTTAAACCAGGTCATTTTTAATACATCCACTAGGTCATAGATGATCACTTCTATAGGGTCTATATTGATGTAACGATATACCTGTGTGAGAGGAGGCATGCATGCGCAGACCAAGTTATCAGCGATAGCATCATAAGATATGTCCAAAATGTATCTTCCTTTTTGACTCAGAAGGTTATGTAGAACACAAGCTGAAGTAACTCTAACCATCCCACGCACTTTCCCCAGTAACATGTTCTCCTGGGTAAAAAAGTAGTTGGGGCAATGTGTAGCTTCAACCCATTGCAGAAGCTGCTCTAGACACATGTCAATACAAAGAAGCAAGTTCGAATGTTGCCAGAGAGACTCTGCTGTGTTTTCTATCATGTGAAACATACATGTCTTAAAGTGATACCTGGTAAGTATGTTATCTCCGACGACTCTCTTTATAAAAGATTTCTTAATATGCTTAAGCATTACGTAGCATTTGTATTGCGACGGGTAAAAGTTTTTCTCCAAAAGAAAAAGATACTCTCCATTCTAATTGCTATTCAGGACTAAGTTTGTGTCCCACTGGAACCACCAGAGCTCCAGTTTGCTGAATGATGTCTATCGTCTCTTGTGATGACCAGTTATATCGTCTGTTTCTGTTCAACCACTGGGAGGCTTGATTTGGCCAGTCATCAATTCGTAATGCCGGAACATGGTCAATTGAACAGTTTGCTATATAATTAGTACTAGCTGGGCCATCATGCTCATGAACCTCGATCGGTTTTAACTTTTTACAGCTGTTACAAAATACAGATTGGTTGCATCTATCTAGCTTTAAGTCTTCATTTTGTTGATTGCATACAAGTATTGGTTCGGCAGAGTATATTGATTGCAATTTTACATACCCCGGATGCGTGTTCTCGTCGAGAGTGATGAGATATCGATGGGGTCCAGGTTGACACAACTTAAAACTCTCTAACACGGTAACATCATTCATACAAAGCAATAAATCAATATCCGATTGCAATTTGGGAGTGGTAGTAACCTCTGATTGACTCCCGAAGTAATAAGGAGTAAATCTCCTGTCACTCTTAAGTCGAATGTTTATTGTCTCTAACTCTTCCATCTGTAACATTGTGTTGATTCTCCATCTTATATTCACACCTAGCCCTATTTGGTCAAGATTCTCCATCTTATATTCACACCTAGCCCTATTTGGTCAAGAACTCCAGTTACTCTGAAGGATACGTCCTTGTAATATTAATATAAGACTGGCAGTACAAACTTTTGAGCAAAAATAATACTAGTAAGTAGAAGAATAAGATTAATAATAATAATAATAATAATAATACCTATTTCTTCATGTTCTAATTCAATATTATTCATTATTATTGTTATTATTATTATTATTATTATTATTATTATTATTATTAAATACATTTTAAAAATACACTCCTTACGAATGAATCACTTAAGGCTGAAATTACTGAGGTCGAATTTCATTAAAATGTTTCCTTTTGTTTATATGGAATCGAGAGTGTAGCACAAAAAACCAAGGTTCAAACACTATGCGAGGTTACATGAAGTCATGAAGACCAAGGTTTAAACACTATTCCAGATTACATGAAGTCATAAAGACCAAGGTTCAGTGTGTGTGTGTGATTTGGATTTTTAACGTAGCTTTAACAATTTTTCAGTCATATCGCTACGATGTCTGCAGTGTGGCAGTTTATACTGATGTCTAACACTGGGGCATCTTGTCGCAGACATGTAGCATGATGTCCCACCCAGTCACATTATCCTGACACCAGGCCGACCAGTCCTAACACTGACCTCTTAATGCTGAGCGTCAAGCGAGGCAGCTGTTAGCACCATTTTTATATGTCTTTGGTATGACTCGGCCGGGGTTTGAACCCGCAACGTCCCGTATCCGAGGCGGACGCTCTAAACACTAGGCCACCGGAGCGGTCGACCAAGGTTCAAATACTATGCCAAGTTACATGAAGTCATGAAATAATCTCCTCATCAAAGACTTGATTTTAATAGTTTTCAAGTAAGAACACACCCTTATATATAATCTTAATTATAAATTGTCTTCCTCCTTCATTTTCAGTATTGCCTAACATAAGTCCTCTTGATTTGTAATCTTTCTGTATCATTCTATTGTAAGTGAGTAGACAAGAAGGCGTTTAATTCTTTGGCTTATAATCGTAAGAAAGATTTGACTGCAAGATTACCTGTTGTGGTGTCACAGGCAGCCATCTTAACATAATAAATATTTCTACTGCTTTGGCTATTATTAATGAAGCTAGGTAAATAAAGGAAACTAAAAATTGTAACGGCTTTAAATAGGAGACGAAAATAGAAGAGATAATGAAACATGAAATAAGGTATCAAAGATGTCAGCTGAATTGTTTGCATAGCAAATCATTTTTGATGAAAGGTTTAAAGGTACATACCATAGAATGATACAATAAATTTCATTTGACACTGGTTGCAGAATAAAAGTACACATGAGAAATGTCTAAAAACAAAGCAAAACAACAACAGTAACAAAATAACCATAAAAAATCCAATTAACATGAAAAAGCAGATTGAGTGAATATGATTTTTCTCACCCAATTTTTCCAACAAAATTAAAATTACCCTGCAGTCTTACAATGTAGTTAGCAGATTCAAAACACAGTATTCATCAGGTACTATTATTGCTTCTCACTCTATATTATAAGTCATCAGGTTTTGTACTCTTTTATGAAAATCTGAATAATTATCTAAGCAGAATTTATCTATATACTCCGCTCTTAGAAAAGAAAAAAAAAATCAAGGAAAAAGTTATACTTTTTATGTGTTGGAGGTATTGCGCAATGAGCGTCTCGAACCACGTGCTTTCGTTTTTCCAAATACATGTACTGCGCATTAAGACGAATATATTAATGAGGGCAATGCGGTGACCTGTCGACCATAAGGACACAAGTTCTACGCATGAGAAAATAGAAACAAAATCATTTGATATTATTACTGTATTATCACTTAATCGATGGATGAAATTGACAATAAACAATTAATATCTTTTATTTGGTTACGTTTTAACTTTCCTCAGTTTTAATTTGGAAAACGCTCTGTGGTAGGCAACGAGGCGTGTAGTGACATCATGAAATTTCTAATTCATGACTTTCTTGGAAATTTACATTTTCTGCCCTGGAAATATGGCAGGTATTGCTATCACTAGTGCAATGATACGCTACCTGGAAATCGTTTTGTTGAATAGCATGTGGACTGATGAATGAATCACTCTGGTTGGTAAATGCAGGAGTTTACATTTGCAATCGCATTATTATAGTTGATTTTGCCGGCTTTGAAGTGGCACTTGAGAGAGATTTGTTTTGTGTGGCCAGTGATGCGTATTGCCTGTGTGTATGGAGTATCAAATAACTCAACTTCTGTGTGTGTGTGTGTGTGTGTGTGTGTGTGTGTGTGAAAATGTTTTGCATGGTGTTATCACAGTTGCCAGTGATGCGTATTGCCTGTGTGTCTGGAGTATCAAATAGCTCAACTTCTATGTGTGTGTGTGTGTGTGTGTGTGTGTGTGTGTGTGTGTGTGAAAATGTTTTGCATAGTGTTATCAGAGTTGGATAGTCCTTAAGTTACCATATGAGTAAATTTCTTTTTGATATATATCTGTTATTGTTGTTATTGTTGGATTTGATAACATCTCCATCAGGGACAGCAGTAGACATCACGGGTTTTCATTTAAAGGTAGTTCCAAGCGCGTGGACATGACTGAGACGACATGTCTGACATAACCAGACTGAGATACAAAAGTAAGGTTTTCAAAACAGATATTCTCTGTCGCATTGATGAACAAAAAAAACAAAAAACAAAAAACAAAAAAAAAAAAAACAAACAAGAACCAGGACAGCTGTTTATTACATTCGCAAAATAATTATTAATATAGTGATAATGTTCACTCATTGGCCCAGACACTAACGTCTATATTTAACCATTGAGAACTATTTAATTTTACCATAGAGAGTAAATTTAACCTGTTCTTTTGTAGTCTCAAAATCTCATTTGACAAAATTAGACCATGAATACGGTTGACGCATAAAATCAGTTGCCATAATTCTTTGACATACCACCCCTTTTATGCGTCTTCTTTTTGACATTAAATAATTCGTAATCTATTTGGTTCCTATAAGGAGAGGTTACCGTTTTCATAAGGTTATATTTTAGTGCAGAAATGATGGCCTATACACTGAGGATGACTGTAGTTACTGATGTAGGGCGTTTGGTTTAGCAAGTTAGCACTATAAAACTTAATGTTTGCTTATTATATGTTATGTAGGTGATATAATATTTGCAGCTGACCAAAGTCTCAAGAAGGAGAATCATTATATGATATATCAATGATACACATCTGCCGAATGCTAGCTTATTCAGAGGCTAAAAATGTAAAAATATTTCGATAAATTATTGTCAAGTTGAGAAAAACATTAATGTATTCTTATTGTTTTCTATTAGAGACGTGCAATTGTTAAAATCCTAAAATGGCATGCCTAAAGTTCAGGTACAAATCTGCCTTCTCTCTTAGAGAACCCGTTCCAAGGTGCAGCACTCTTTAATCCTTCTTTGAATCAAGCCAGAGCTTTATTCGCTCTTAATTCTGAAGCAATCGTTCATGCATGCATTTGTTAATGCCTTGACCATATGAGAAGATCCATTTGCGTATATCAATGATGATGTGTAGGAGATTGTTCCAGATACACCGAAAGAATGCCACAACCAGTATATAAAGCATGTAAATCTGGTCTCTTGGATCAACGTGACTTTGACGTGATTTTTGATCACAGTGACTTTGACGTAATGTTTTGACAGATTGTCAGACAGCATGTTGAATATGATCATGGGAAACCTACAGATCAAATCTGGATGATGGGTAATGAAGTACGCAGCATTCCAGTTTTGTACAGGAACAATTTTCCTTCAGTATTCTACATTACTCAGATCATTGACATTTCATTTAAATTATGTCTCACAGACATTATATCGACAATGTTGGATGACGCTTTGTTCTAAGAACTATTTTGTTTCATAGCAATACCTTTTATTTTGTCTTCTAAGTTACCTTAATTTATGAAATTATGGTTAAAATGTGACTTGGAGTCTGTTTATGCTCCATAGCTATGATTTCACTACGCTTCGATGTGCTATAGTATGGAATTAAAGTAATTGAGCATATGGTATATTACCGAGTATGTCAAAGTGAGAATTAACTTCGATTTTCACTTTCTAACAAGATAAGTGATTTTCATGTCTTAAAACACAGGTCATAATATATGGGCCATTTACGTGTGTGTGCTTTGCCTAGTGAACGAGACATATGAAGAACTGTATGAAAGATAAAGAAACAAAATTAAAGGTTTAAAAATTTCTGTCATGGATAATTACCAGCATCTACCAGTTATGATTAATACAATTTTATCCTTGGCGAGGATCATCAAAAAAGAAACATGTATATTTTTATGAAAAGAACCCTACCAAAGAAATAATACAATGATTATCTATTTTGTCTTAAAATTATTTATCTTTATACAGTAGCATCCATTATATTTATCCATTCAAAGTGCAAGGACAGAAATCTCACCCCAAATGTTTCATATGTGTTAGCATTCTTGCACGAAAACCAAAATTAGTTCACGATGTATTTTGAACATTGCAGGAAAGTCATATTTTCCTTTTGTTTGACAAACTTGAAAAGAAGGCAGTTAAAAATGTAGTTAAAACTGCATGTACATCCATCATTTAAATAGGAACAGTTTTTTAATTCCCCAAAAACTCATCAAACAATAATTGACATTCCATAAAGCTATTCTTTTACACATTTTACCAATAGCATGAAATAGCAGCCATATATGATAACAGATTTATAAGCACAACTGAAAGATCATGGTTAAGCAAAGAAAGCAAATACAAGGTTCTGTGTTCTTAATCTTATTGATTTGTTCGGTCTGCGTAAGGATATGAAGCAGTCTACTACCTATGAATATCAGTTACAGTAACAAGGCAACCCCTTACTATATGCTGTATCTGTAATTTAAATTTTTCCATGTGCATTCATCATGGGCTGAGTTGATGGTTGGGAGTAGGTAGTGATGGTTGTAAGGGACTACACATGGGTCATAGCTGTAAGTGGGAACTGCATAGAGAAAGTATGTGTATGTAAGGACAGTTCAATAAAAGTTCTACATTCTCCCATGCATAAGCCCCCAATGACCACCACATACAAGCAAACTTCATAGTATTTTCTTCTTCAAAACTGAAGTAAAGAAACGTATGTAGTTGGGACTCCATATGCTTGCACATTTTGCAATAATTTATCAATATTGCATTTGTTCCATAATTGTTTTCAATCAAGTGACAAAAATAAAGAAAATATGTGACGACACATGTCTAATGATTACCTTCTTGACTCAAGAGCTGAATCTTCAGATACTGAATGTGTCGTCTGTTTCTGTGTATATTGCAGTAGGGCTGGTCCAGGTATATTTTCTCTTTCTGTGTATTGCAGTAAGACTGGTCCAGGTGTCTTCTATCTCTCTGTATATTGCATTATGATTGGTCCAGGTATATTTCCTCTTTGTGTGTGTTACAGTAAGGAATCAGGTCACAATTAACAGTTCCGGTTCAGTACCCACGAATGTAGTCCCAGTCTGTTTTTAGAGCATTTTTTCCTGTCTCCGTTTGGTGGTGATACAAGAGTTAGATTTAGGAATTTTTGGTATGGATATAAAGCAAATTGATTATTCTTTAGAATATAAGCTTATGGTGTGGTTGTCTGTGTGTGTTTCGGCGACAGTGTACAGTGAGTAATAAAGTCTTGGTGATGATCCGGAAGTGAAATCTGTGTTCCATTGCACGCTGGTTTGTTTACAGTGCAGCCTTTCAAAACAATGCCGGTGAACCTTTGACAAGAACTTCACCGTGAAGTCATCTTTGAAGGTATTTTAGATTAACGTATATTTTGTATTGATCGTCACACAGTGGAATGTTCAGTACTGAGAAACAAATGTAGAGAATATATAGTAAAATTAATTGTGTTCTATGTCCAGTAGGACTGGTCCAGGTGTCTCTCTCTCTTTCTGTATGTTACAGTAAGACTGGTCTAGGTGTCTTCATTCTCGCTGTATAGGGCAGTAAGATTGGTCCACGTATCTTCTTTGTCTCTGCATGTTGCAATAAGACTGGTCCTGGTGTCTTCTGTCTCATTGTATACTGCAGTAGGACAGGTCCATGCCAGTTCTCTCTTTCTGTATGTCGCAGAAGGACTGGTGCAGGTGTTTTCTTTCTCTCCGTATGGTGCAGTAAGACTGGTCCAGGTACCCTCTTCCTCTCTGTATCTTGCGGTAAGACTGGTGCATCTCTCTCTCTCTCTCTATATATATATATATATATATATATATATATATATATATATATATATATATATATATATATATTGCATTAAAACTGGTCCAGGTGTCATCTGTCTTTTTACATCCTGTATAAATGTACCCATGTACATTTTTCAAAACTATACATATTCTGTCAGTTCTGTTCGACTTAGAAGACAAATCTTACAAATCAGTGTGCAAACACGATATCCCCCAATCAATGTAATTAGAAGCGATAGTTAGCGGAAAGGATTTACATGTACGTATGTATGTATGTATGTATGTATGTATGTATGTACGTATGTATGTATGTATGTGATTTGGATTTTTAACGTAGCTTTAACAATTTTTCAGTCATATCGCTACGATGTCTGCAGTGTGGCAGTTTATACTGATGTCTAGCACTGGGGCATCTTGTCGCAGACATGTAGCATGATGTCCCACCCAGTCACATTGTCCTGACACCAGGCCGACCAGTCCTAACATTGACCTCTTAATGCTGAGCGCCAAGCGAGGCAACTGTTAGCACCATTTTTATAAGTCTTTGGTATGACTCGGCCGGGATTCGAACCCATGACCTCCCGCAACCGAGGCGGAAGTTCTAACCACTAGGCCACCCGAGCGTTCTATGTATGTATGTATGTATGTATGTATGTATGTATGTATGTATGTATATGTGAGTGGGGGGGGGGGAATAAATTTTGTAACAAATGTCGGAAGTTACACGTATACGTGAAATGGGTCTTTTCGTAAAACTGCAAGGTGCCCCGAAATTTTTTAAAACTATACATATTTTGTCATTCCAGTTCGCACACATTAACACAGAACAAATCGAACAAAGCTGTGTATAAAATACGATAGTCCCCAAGGACTGTATATAGCAGCCACAGTTAGCGTAAATCCTATGTATGTATGTATGTATGTGTGTACACACACACACACACACACACACACACACACACACACTATTATAGAAATTCGTATTCAAGCTCCTTACTCCCATATTCAAACCGAGCCGCTGTAACTCGGTTGATTGAACGTCGTCAAATCCAGGGATTGCAGATACAAAACCTGCCCAGGTCTGCCGGGTCGTCTATCCTTGTGTCTCCTTGAGAAAGTCTCTTGCCAATTCATCTGCTTGATATAGCATTAGTATTGCCAAGTATAAACAACCAAACAGCAACATATTTTCATTCCTATCCAATACAATTTGTCTCTTTCACACCTCCTGTAAGAATGATTATTGGAACAAGTTGCGAAACCGTTCCAATAATTGATATTCTTTTCTCTGTGCATTAATATAATAGTTCTATCCCATCCACAAAAAATACATCACAAAATATTCATCCCAAAATTATATTGAATTTATTGATATAAATATTTTTTTAATATCTCCTTTGAGCTCCAGACAAATATGTCTATTTGATATGCACTACCTCGCTACTTTCAATGAAAGTTGTCTTGATGTTATTTAGAGAAAAAAGCGTGATGAGCAAAATGTAACATTTGCAACTGGTGTGTTTCTGCCTAGATCGATTTCATGTAATGCTTGAGTAAGAATACATATTTTATTTTAATATATTATCCTTTTATATTAGAGGACAATGTTCCACCCCGTCAAAGTAGTATATGGGGGAGGGGCTGCGAGAGAAATACTTTTGGTGATTGCCATCGGACAGGCACAGGTATCATAAAGTCGCAAAATCAGACTCATTAAATGTTAATAAAGAGAGTACATGCATAAATACATAAAGTTTGTTTTTTAATCTAAATGCTTTGAGAGGTAATGGAAACGTAGACAGAAAACAATGTGTGAGGGACAAAGGAAAAAAATCATCCAGCTAAACCTTTTTATTTCTCAACTACATACATAATGTTAAGATTCTATGGTCATAAACTAAATAACAGAAAAAAGCTAAGCCTGCAGGTTTTGTAAAACGCAACAAATAGTTTAATTAAAAACATGGTTATAAAATGAAGATTTAAGAGGAACTTAAAGAATCGAATGTTCCAAATAAATTTTAAATTTTTTTAATGTTCTTGCCTACCATCAGTCCTGATTTATCGCAATGGCATTGTCCTGAACCTCTTTGAATAATTTCACGATAGTCCCAAAATAATATTTCCGTCCAATGAGCACTTGGTTATTCCAATGAATAATCCGAACAAATGTCTCTGCTCAAATAATATCTAAACGCAACATTAAATACATCTGCAGACTTGCTGTTACAACAAGAACATAGGAAATAAGAATGAAATAATTGTTCAGTTCTAAGTATTTATATACAAGCGTAAGGGTAAAAACGCCATTTTGCTCCTACAATCCACGTGAAATTTTTTAAAATATCCCATCATCGTAAAAGAACCCACCTGAGCTAACCCATCCAATTGGAAATAGCTTAGTTTTTCTAAGAACTCACCTGACCGACCTATCCAATAGAAAATGACCTCAAAATTTGTAAACATTTTTGTATCATTATAAACTTTACCACAGCTATTTATAGATCCTACGCAATATACAGGCACTCTTAATTTCATAATACAGAACCAGTACTCGTATACTAAAGTTAACTGTAGGTAATCACTACAAATTACAGTCATGAACAAACATTACAAAAATATAGATATAAATAAAAATAGACAGGAAATCCTAAAGGTTGTGTTTGATTTCAGTTGTATTTTACTTTATCAAAGTAATTCACGAAGATAAATGAGAGGCGCCATACAAAGAAAATGTATGCTAGTCAACTCCTAAAAAAATAAACTAATCATATTTCATTTTCCAAAATTTTCTTCATCCAGAATATTTCTGTTTGTATAGCAGAATAAAAATCATGTCTAACATTGCATTGAAACATTTAAATTCCGCTGCATCTTTTCTCAACTTTCTAATTAGAAATTACGATGAAGGAGCCTTTTGGAGAAACAATCTCATAATGGTATTTTACAATTGTGTATACTTTTTTCATTGCGTTGCCATGTGAAAAATATTTTTCTAAGCGAAAACTGGCAGAATCTAAATGAACTAATAACATTTGATAATGTTAAAGTACTGATAACATCTCACTGGATATTGTTTTTAATTGTCTCCATCTAAAATAATTTGTTTTGCAAATATTTTTTTTTATATTTTTTTTTTTTTACTATCAAATTTCTCTGTCAAGCCAAGCAGAAAAAGGAAATTTGAATTCACATGCACAGTGATATTCTACTTTAGGACCAAGTTATGAATATCGCATATTGGGAATGTTTGTAAGGATTTAATGTTTTTGGCTTCATTCAAATGTAGTTTTAGCGGGATCCTGAAAACAGTAAATTTCAGAGTATTGTTTATATAAGCAATAAATGTACACCGAAACTCAAGATCATGGGAAGCGTTAAATTCTACTGCTTTTAAAAATGTGAAGGTGTGTTCGTTCCATATCGTTACAATTTGTCAAGACAAAATATGTTTGGCTCCTGTCGAATATAATCCTACCGGGATACTTTGGAATACCAACTGTAATTATTTGGAGCGCTCTTCCATTTGGAGATAATATATGGATATTGTGAGATCCGTTTCCGGCAATATAGATAATGTCCTCTCTGTCAACTGATATACCATATGGATTTTTTAAATCCTTAGAAGTGTAAATAAAGTACTGTTTTCCATCTGTTAGACCGAAACAGAACACTTCGTTAGTGTCATAGACACAAATATAGATACGGGTATGAGCATTATTCAGAGTGATTCCGATCGGATTTGAACATGATTATATGTCTCCGCTGCTCTCCTACTAATAATGCTCCAGCAACATTTCTTCAAGTCATCTGTATAACCAGAGACTACAAACTCATTTCTACTTATAGCGGCCAAGCCATAACATTGATAACATGTTGTGAAAGTGCCGGTGTCTTTGATACAGCCATCTTTAATGGATAGGAACTGGACCGTTTTCTTGTTCCTCAACGTCACAGCAACCTCATGGTGGTTCACCAGGCACATGTCGAAGGGCTGTACAGGTAACGTGAAGCTGCTAGCAAAGTTATATGACGAATCATACAGGTTACACGCGTTATTGATATAATCTGCCAAAACTATGGAATCATCAGGGAGCTGGACCATACCTGTGTAAAATGGTTTCTTTTCCCCTGAAATGTGAATTTCTACCACTTTGTCTAGCTTTAGCTGACGCCTTTTAAGAGGTTTACTAATAATGGGGCAGGGAGGACTGTCAGTAATAACTGAACACGGAAATCTCGTGCGTTTTCGTTTGAATTCAAGTTTTCCTATGCTGTTGAAATACTGCATTAGTATGTATTGTGTACTTTCTTCAAGCTCCATATCTATCGTAACCGTCTCTATATTTTCATATTTTTCTCTGATCTGATTAACGTACGGCTTAAATTGTGCCAAAGATTTCTTGCACGCAAGAAATTTTTGAGTATCTGTCCCAAATTTAAGAACTGTCTCTAGAAATGTATGTGAGTTTCTTACTGCATTTATCAGGCACTGACATTGATGATTCTCGTCCTGGCGCTTTATCATTTCTTCTTTGTAGATTTGGGTTCCCTCTCTCTTCACCAATTCTTCAAGTTCGTCCAATTTCGAATTAATTCTCTGTCTGATATTCAGAATTGAAGCTGTAAGGTAATTCAGCGTGGCCTCCAGATCATAAATATTGGACTCGTTCCTTTTTACAAAGTTTTGAAGATGTTTCTCGAGTTTCTTCATTTTATGTACGATTTCTTCGGATTTTAACTCAGTCATTAAACTCGAAAGGTCGGAATTCAGTCTCTTTACATTGTCACAAGATCTGTGATTAACAAAGAAGCAATCTGTACAACAAACAGCATCATGAATTTGACAGTAATATTCAATCCGTTTCTCTTGATGGTCTGAACAACCAAATCCTTCTGCAAACCGCATTCGGTTTTCTGTTGTACTCATTAATTCGTCAATGCTTATTATTGTATGATTTCTTGTCGACGTTGTTTTCTGATGGACCTTTAAACATGTGCTGCAGAAGGCTTCCTCACACACGACACAGAAACCCTCTGCCTTGTTGGATTCACCGTCATATCGGCATGCATCGCAATACCGTTCTATGTTCTCTGTCAACTCCGTTACTACTGAAATGGCGCTTCTTGGAAAGAACGACGCCCACTCTCCGACAGGTTTTCCTGTTTTGGGTTGCTTAGTCAGAGCTCTACAAACCGGACACACAAATACCTTAACAGTTCCTCCTTTGTCTTCGACATGTGTTGATATATGATTCTGAAGACACTTTTCACAAAAAGCATGCATGCATGGGAGTTGGCGTGGAGACTTAAACACGTCCAAACAAATGGGGCACACAACGCCATCGGCTCTTAACGAGTCTTCACTGTGCTTTGCCATTGACAAGTCGCTTCATTCGTGTAATGGCCTCATAAACAACAACCACATGATGTTACTTCGTGGACTCAAAAAGAAAAATCCGATATACACGCACAACAATTGCTACTCATACCAATACCAACATTTTAAACGTTATCAACCCAGTGGTCGTCCAGTTGCTTGTCACAAATTAATCTTCTAGGTTCAATGTACTTGTTTAGATTTGATTAAGATAGCTTGTGCACAAATGCTCTACGTGGTTTGGGACCGACCAAGGACTAAATTATCTCCCAGTCATATCGGCAGCTCTGATAACATAGTGTTTGCAGTATTTCATTAATTTTGGATTGATACTCCTGGGTAAAGGTTGAGGGGAGAGAGTTAGATGGAAAGATTACAATATGATAATAAGTATGGGGATTTGCTGTTATGAACATGAGCGTATTAGTTATTATTATTGTTAGTAGTGTTAGTAGTAGTAGTAGTAGTCATTTCATTCAGAGGTTTAAGTTATTATTATTATTCATTCATTCATTCATTTCTCGGCATCCATGAGTCAATTGGTTTCGTTACCTAGTCTCTGTCTACACAAGGGAAGGCAGTCATCTTTAGCGTAACGTTTCTCGAACACAAGTAGATGGCAAGAAAAGATTTGGTTCTCACAAACAACTTCTGGTTGAATCACTAATATTAAAAAGTAGAAGCCTACAGTAAAATACAATCACTTTCACGCAAAGTAAAATATCCGTTCGCACATATTTCATATGTATTACATAGACATATATGTTTACTTGAAACAAAGCCATTTACCTTGTTTTGGTGATTAGAAAGATGACTCAAAATACAATAATACATTTATGGTGAAAGTCACAATCTGACTAAGACGTTGGGACTGAAATGTACTTTTTTATTCAATCGACAAAGGATGTGCTTTTATAAACAAAATCACGAACATTTGAACGTATTTGCTCTTGAACAATTTACAATCAAGTTTAAATAGTTATGAATGTTATTTTGTCCCCATGGATAATTAACGGCAAAAACACCCCCCAAAACAAAGCTATTTAAAAAAAAAACAAACTGAGATGGATCTGGTGTCAGTTAACTAGAAAATTCCGTATTATGTTTCTTAATAATTTGCACGTTTTAAAATGAAACTAGTCTTAAGAATTTAGTACTGGGGTAATCAATATCATCAGATTGTAATGTCTGGCATAGTGATAATCATTCCCCACCCCCCGAAAAAAAAATAAGCAATAACTTTCTGTTCTATGGGTACCAACCACAATAAAATTCTGGATACAATGGAGAAATACCTATCGTTTGGATTTTGAATAAAACAATTGGTGTGTTTTCTTCTTAATTAAAATCAATGGTAATTAATGTCTGATCTTGCACGGTCTATGCATGGATGAGGAAATCATATTAGAAAAAAAATGACTTACTGTAAGGATTGGCTACATTTCTAGTCATTGGAAATTTAGAATCCACATTGTGCATTAACACATTATACTGATTCTCCCAAACCCTCAATTTTATGAAATAAATACAATATCATGGTTATTATATCACGTTTAATTGGTTTATATTAAGTCAATTTTAAGTTCAAAAAGCAGATCGGATGGTGATCTGTGTGTGCGTGTGTGTGTATGACCAACAACTGTATCCTGTCTACAAAGGAAAGGCAAGCTCTAGCTGAATCAGTTTAGGTGAGTTTCATTATATACAATTTCACATTGCATCTTATACAAGCATCTCTCCGAGATCGTTTGCACAGTAAGAAAGCAGAAATGATCACCAAGTTCTTTTATTAATTACGGTAGTTTCAGACGACGCGCAGACAGAGAGATGGAAATATTATCGAAGAATTAAAGTATTACTGTGAATCCGCTATTTCATGGGCGGTGCAAGTTTTCATGAATTGCATGGTTACTATCAATCACGAATTTAGAGACCCAAAAGACTATGACCATTCTTTTGAAACAATAGAACCCCTTCTCGAATCCTCGAATATAAATACCGACGAAAGCGATGTCCTATACCAAGAGAATGAATTAATTCTCAGTCTTAGCAACAAAGAGTGCGAGACACCTTTTTAATAGTTCACCTTTCCTCATATTTAACTATTTTGGTAATTGTATAATGTTTGTAATACGAATACGACTTTAAAACATGCATGTTGAGTTAAACTTAATTTCGATGCATATATTCAGTGATACTTCTTCTTTTTTCTTTTCTTTTTGTTACATTCTTTGTTGATAAATATTACATGCATTTCTGCACATGAAATCTAAAGCAGAAATGACCTAGAACTGAAATAGAGCTAGAAGTCTTTGCAACTAAAACATTTGCAATCCCTTAATTTAGGAAGTGAATCGTACCAAATGAGAGATATATAAATCATTCACTATTTTATTTTTATTGGGTCTTCATTTCTTGTTTGCGTATCAGTCTTGTTCATTTTCCGTGTACTCAGAATCTTGTAATGACATTCTGAAAATCCTTGTAAATTTTCAAATTTAGAATATGCTCTTTTTATATGGGATGGATTGAATGACTATGAAAGCGTTCGATTAGAATATGATTATATTGTATGGGATAGATTGAATGACTATGAAAGCATTCGATTAGAAAGATTTCACAATTAAGCATCCACACTAGCAATGATGTTAACAAAAAGTCTGAAATTCAAACATTGATTTTTAGAAACCAAATTTTTATCCTTGTCAACAAGAACATAAACGTATAACTTTCTTTAAAATAAGTCAATATTTATACCAGAATACTTGACATAATTGATACTTTCAAGTCGAGGTCAAAATTAAAAGTATGAATAAATAAATATTTATAAATTAATAAATTATCTCAAAGCCAGATGAGAAAATACAGAAATTGTTCAGTTCTGAACAATGGGTGACAGTAACAAGTTCCAAATCAGGTCCAGATTTGACACTATTAAACTCAGCGCTGTCACCACTACTAAACTATAGGTATACATGTATTAAAGGACATTATAAAAATGCCATTCCCATCTAATCTATGCGGTAGTATAATATAATCCATATACATTACTAAACATTATTAAATGTTCAAACTTGTAAATAAATTTTACAATCTGTCAAATGATTCTAATATATATATATATATATATATATATATATATATATATATATATATATATATATATATATATATGTATATATATATATTGTACCGACGTAAAGTATGTAAGAATTATTATTTCTCTCGTTTTGAAATTACTTTTCTACATGAAGTGAAGCAACATCGTCCTAATATCGATTAATTTCGTTTTCATTCTGCTTTGTACATATACTTTGGTTTTCATTTCCTTTTCAATTCCCTTTTTTGCTCTCTTGTTTCATCTTGTGCTTGATGTAGCCAATTTTAATCTGTTAACAATTTTCCGTCGAAACTCTGCACTACACATTAGTCTTTCTGTGCTATAGCAATGTTCATGCTACCAAACATGTGATACGCTAAGTCAATATAGTGTGTATTGGACTAATTTACCTGAAAACACGTCCTCTAATCATGACTTACCTTATTCAGTTTGAACTGGGCATTCATTTTATTTATGGTCAAAGTTGTGAAGAAAATAAGTCTCAATATTTCATCTAGATGCCAGAGGTTTTAGAAAAAAAATGTTGATGAACATACCCCTCAACAGTATGAATTTGATGTAATTTGAGATTCACCTTACCATACCGCTCCTGACCAAATACAAGGATAGGAACCAGTGTAGGTGTGGTATGGTCATTCTATCAATAAAAGGATATGCTGCGAAAGAAGACAGGATCTTGAGTATATTGACTAGGAAGATCTGATTACAATTATCTCATAGAACCAAATCAGTTTTCCTCTGCATCGTATACAGGTCACCAAATTCAACTATTAATTTTTGAGACATCATCGAGTGCACTGTTGATGCTGCGAGCGAATTCTCTCCAACACACGTATTACAATTGATCTAAATGCCAACCTTCTTTGACCAATGAGAGATTAACTGCACAAGTTTGTGTGCAAAGCGTGAAAAATGAACGAACTCACATTCCTGTGCACACTCCGAGCCCGCTTGTTTCGATTATCGCATCAGCAGGCTATGATATAGTTGAGTCTGGTACCCTACCTTTTGAAGATCATATTAGTTATCAATAAGTCACATTTTTCAGCATACAACTAGTTTATCCAAAATTCCACTCATTTAAGTAAAGGTGTGTGTGTGTGTGTGTGTGTGTGTGTGTGTGTAATTTGGATTTTTAACGTAGCTTTAACAATTTTTCAGTCATATCGTTACGATGTCTGCAGTGTGGCATTTTATAGTGATGTCTAGCACTGGGGTTTCATACTGCAGACATATAGCATGATGTCCCACCCAGTCACATTATCCCGATACCAGGCCGACCAGTCCTAACACTAACGGGAGCCCCGAGTGGCCAAGTGGTCTAAAGCACTCGCCGTTACAGATCACTGCCGTCTCAACTCTGTCTGCGCGGGTTCGAGTCTCGGGTTCAGCCAATGTAGGTACGTGAGAAAGCTTGCCAGTAACTTCTCGTGGGTCGGTGGTTCTTTCCGGGGTTTTTCCGGGTTCGTCCTCCACCACTGATACTGGCCGCCATATATAGCCTATCTTGTGCTGAAAAATGGCGTTAAACCCCACAATAACAACATTTTTCAGCACAAGATAGGCTATACAAGGCGGCCACTCGGGGCCCACTAACTCAGATTCAAGAAATGGAATCAGATTAAGGAAGAGACTGCCAAACCCATGAAAACGTACAACCCCCATCATAATATAAATTAAAAGCATACAGCTACCATCAGGATACAAATGAAAAACTTATAATCCCCATCATCGTCGTGGGTTCGATCCCCGGTCGAGTCATACCAAAGACTTACAAAAATGGTACTAACAGCTGCCTCGCTTGGCGCTCAGCATTAAGAGGTTAGTGTTAGGACTGGTCGGCCTGGTGTCAGGATAATGTGACTGGGTGGGACATCATGCTACATGTCTGCGGCATGATGCCCCAATGCTAGACATCAGTATAAACTGCCACACTGCAGACATCGTAGCGATATGACTGAAAAACTGTTAAAGCTACGTTAAAAATCATAATCACATCACATCACATCACAAATGAAAATCTTATAGCCCCCATCATGACACAAATGAAAATCTTATAGCCCTCATCATGACACAAATGAAAATCTTACAGCCCCCGTCACGGTACAAATTTAAAGCTTACATCCCCCATCTTGATACAAATTAAAAACTTTCATCCCCTATCATAATGCAAATGAAAGCTCACAGCCCCCCCCCCATCATAATACACAAAAGTAAAAGCTTACAGCCCCCAACAAGATATAAATGAAAAGCTCACAGCCCCCATCATAATAGAAAAATTTAAAGCTTACAGCCCCCATGATACAAAATGAAAAGCATACAGCCCCCATCATGATACAAATGAAAAGCATACAGCCCCATCATAATACAAATTCAAAGCTTACAGTCCCCATCATGATAAAAATGAAAAGCGTACAGCCCCCATCATGATACAAATGCAAAGCTCACAGCCCCCATCATAATCCAAAAATTAATAGCTTACAGACCCCATAATGTTACAAATTAAAAGCAAACAGCCCCCATCATGATACAAATAAAAAGCTGACAGCATCAATCATAATACAAATGAAAAGCTTACAAACCCCATCATGATACAAATTAAAAGTTTACATCTCCCATCATCATACAAGTAAAAAGCTTCCAGCCCCCATCATAATACAAATGAAAATCATACAGCCTCCATCATAATACAAACTGAAAGATTACAGCCCCCATCATAACACAAATAAAACGCTTACAGTCCTTTCATAATACAAATGAAAAGCGTACAGCCCCCATCATAATACAACTTAAAAGCTTACAACCCCCATCATAATGCAAATGAAGGCTTACAGCCCCCATCATGACACATAGTAAAAGCTTACAGCCCCCATCACGATACAAATGCAAAGCTTCCAGCCCCAATCATAATACAGATTAAAAGCTTACAGCCCCATCATGATACAAATTAAAAGAATACAGCCCCCATCATAATACAAATTAAAAGCTGACAGCCCCTATCATGATACGAATGAAAAGCATACAGTTCCCATCATGACACAAATTAAAAGCTTATAACCCCGATCATGATACAAATTTAAAGCTTACAGCCCCCATCATGATACAAATGAAAAGCACACAGCCCCCATCATAATACAATTAAAAAGCTTACAGCCCCTATCATGATACAAATTAAAAGCGTACAGCCCCCAATATAGTGCAAATTAAAAGCTTACAGCCCCCATCATGATACAAATGAAAATCTTACAGTCCCCATCATAATGCAAATTAAAAGGTTACTGACCCCCATCATAATGCAAATAAAAAGCTAACAACCCCATCATGATACAAATGAAACGCTTACAGCCCACATCATGATACAAATGAAAATCTTACAGCCCCCATCATAATGCAAATTAAAAGCTTACAGCCCTCATCATGTTAGAAATTCCAAGTTTACAGCCTCCATCATAATACAAATTAAAAGCTTCCAGCCCGCATCATAATACAAATTCAAAGCTTACAGCCCCCATCACGATACAAATTTAAAGCTTGCAGGCCCCATCATAATACATATTCAAAGCTTAAAGCCCCCATCATGATACAAATTCAAAGCTTACAGCCTCCATCATAATACACATTAAAAGCTTACAGTCCCCAACATGATACAATTAAAAGCTTAAGCTCCCATCATTATACTGTTACGTGTAGGCTCGTACAATAATAACAAGAGAAAAGAGTGAAGACAACAAGCTTTGTATATTTTAACAAAATAATTTATTTCCCTAGAAAACAATGTAAAAATTGGAAAATAGGACTTACGGTTTGTGAATATAATCCAAAATTTAATCCTAAGAATGAAAATACAAGTCCCATCACTAAATAGTTCTATTAGAATCCAGGTTCGAATCTCGACGATGTTCAAATATGGAAGGCGATGACGTCA